>JAZHYW010021696.1:0-152237 GCA_037355805.1 Ixodes ricinus
GCTCCGCTCCTGTTTAGTAGTGGCGGCGTCCATTTCTCGCTTTGTGTGTCCTCCACACAGCCACAATAGATAGACAAACATCCAAACAATCAGTAACATACACACACAAAAAAAGTAAGTAAACGAAAAAAAAAAAAAAGAGTCGTTCCGCCTGGCTGCAGCGTGTGACGGTTGAGAGGGTAGTACGCACTCTTTTTGTCTCTTATCTATGCGTATACGCAGTTTTATTTTCACTGCCAACTGGCTCCGGAGGTAGCCCCGCGCACGGACAGTATGCGCCCAAAGGAACGGAAGCGGACATAAACCGAAATTAGAAGAAATAAAAAACAAAATACACTAAAAAGAAAGGAACAGGCGAGCGGGCAGAACGATTGTTCCTTTTGTAGAACGTCGGTAGTTACGCGAGCGCACGTAATACCACGGCAGAGCGTCACTGACCCTCCGTCAGTAGGTTCGTCTCTCAGGAGAAGAGCTTCCACCCTTATTAACCGGTTTCGTTGATAATACTCGCGTCTAGGTTCTCCTCCCCACCTCTTCCTCCTTCTCCTAGTTTACCTTTTTTTTTCTCTGCTTATTGACTTCCTCATTGTGAGAGCCCGGCAGTCGGTCGGCCAAAAAAGCATTCCGTCGTCCGTCGTCTGCAATCAAATTCGCATCATCGCCAAGCCGCCATTCCTTTTTGTTTTGTTTTTACCATATTCTTTTTCCTCCTTTCTTCACTTCGCTAGCGATGCATGTTTTTTCCTGCAGTCCAGTCGCTTGTTTTTATTGTTTTTTGCTTTCTCTCACGTTGCCTTTCATCTCGAGATACGTTTTTTATTGCTTTCATTTTTCCTTTTTTAAACGCAAACTTTCGTCTGGCTGCGCTTGCTTGCATGGATTTTCGCATTTCCCTAAACGTAATTTTCGCCTATCCGGTTTCGTCTTGCGCACCGCGTCCACGTGCTTACGCCAGCCAAAAGCTCAGTTTCCAAGCAAAAATGAACGGAAAAAAATCACGCATGAAAAGACAGGGTAAAGCAAACGCACGCTCCGAACCTGACGTGGGTATACAACAATGGCGGCACTCGTCAAAAAAAGCAGACGGGCCAGTCAAACCGAACGGGAACGCGCTCGGCAACTTCGGGTTCGCTTGATATTTTTTGTTTTGTTTATTATATGTACGTACACATTTTTAATCTTTACTCTTACGATATCTTTCTAATCGCTTTCGCAAAACTTTTTTTTTGAACGCGATTACGTTGAGCAGACGGCTCGATGACCGACGAGCTGCCAAGACGGCGATAGCAGACGACAAGCACGCGCGCGGCGCTTGTCGATCGTCTGCTATACCGAAGTCGACAAATTTCTCGGCACCTCAAAAGAGTTCAGGGAGTCAAACCGGTAAATGTTTAGATTTGTAGTCATTCCAAGCATGTAAGTATCTATCTGCAGTCAATAAGAATGCGGGTTTAACTGATAGGGGCACCAAAAGCCGAATGTCAAATTCTGACGTATAGTTGGGACAAAAGAGCAAATCACTCTATTTGTCGATTGGAAGGTGGCTGGAAATCAAGGGGTTCGTGCCAATAGTTTCACTTTTTTTTCTCGGTTATGCTTTTCCTTTTATTGTAGTTAATACTTTAACCATTTTCTTTAGTTTTTGTCGCCCAACCCACAACTACGTCAAATTTCAGCATGGCAAACGTCACACGAATACAATTTATAAGAACAGTTTTTCTTCCTCGCGGAAACATTCTAAAAAATAATAATAATAAAACTCGCGCACGGACTTTTATTGAATGAAGGCAACCCCGACTACATTACGCGACGCCAGGTGCCTGGCCAATTTGCGGCGGCTTTTGTTGTCTCGACTTTTGGACGCCTTAACGAAGCGGCTTCCGTTTCGCGTCCTTGAGGATCAAGCGGCTCGTCTTCCTTCCACCTTGTATATACGATGGACCGCATGCGGACGCTACCAGCCATCCCCCCCAATCCACTGCAGCCTGAGTATCACGTGATCTTCGGGAGAAGCACATCGACGACGTAGAGTCACGTGTTCACTTCTCACGTTCACAGCGAGCGCTGGATCGGATGCATTGGCTCGTAACGTCCGCTGCACTCCATCGTAAAGTCAAACGGAGTGTGCGTATATATATATATATATATATATATATATATATATATATATATATATATATATATATATACACACGTTTATGCCAGTTATTTTACGCACGTTTCGCTGTCCAAGTCTTACATACGCTATGTGTACACTAGGCTGTTCTCTCACCTTTATACGGTACACGTTTTCTTCTACGGGACGGAGCAAGGTTGTGGCTTGTTCGCGGTGAAGTTTATCGCGTGCAACCTCCGCCGTTTTTTTCTCCAGCCACCCATTCGCGTGTATGGAAGCGCAGAAAGAGAGCTACAAACGTGTGGCTGTTGTTTTTGTGTGTGTGTTTTTTCTCGCTCGTGTCTCTTCTATTGTTTCATGTCGGTGTGTGGAGGTAGAAAAAAAACACGAACAAAAAACACTGACGGAAAAAAAGAGCGTCGAGTGGCTTGCTCACGGAGGAGCAGGGGTGGGCAGGTGTACTAGGTTCGGGGCATTCCGCCTTTCTTGCTGCCTGCAAGTTCACCGGGTTCGGCGTCGAGTCCTCCCATGCGGCGGGGAGTTGGGGAGGGGGGAGGGGGGTAAAGACCCGCTTCGTGCCTGAGCTTTCGGCGCAGGATGATGTGATGTGAACGAAGCCCCTGCGACGACGAGTATAAGCGTACATCAAAGCGTAAGACGATTCTTTTCTTTTTTCCCCACGTTTTTTGTATGTGTGTTTGTGTGCCTTTTCACCGAGGCGCTCGCTCCACCGGGTTCACACATTCCTGATGTCGGTGTTCTTGTATCCGCGTTATGTGTGCGTTGTTCGAGTTATACGCGTGTAGCATTTCGCGTTGTTTCTTGCCGAGATGCGTTTTGGGCGATTTGGAATCGCGGTCATGTGTTTTGTTTCGGCGGTAAACCCGGATGTGGAGCCAGTCGTAGCGTTTGGGGCGGGGCCGAAGTTGCCCCTCCCGATATATATATACAGGGAGTTCCCGAGAAATGAGAACCGTGTTTATTCGGCCCGGGTCAATAAACTATTCATCCCAGAATACTCATACTCCGTGAGAATGTGACGCTAGTGGTTGGGATCGGACGCGAAAGTTTGAGAACTTGACGTTACAGCTGGATTTAAGAATAACTGAGGAAAATGAAATTTCTCTGTGTAGCCGACGTCCACGGTCCACCTAAGCCTAAATATCGTCAAAACAAGAAATAATATTTTGAACGCATGTGGGATTTATATCGGTAAAAACACTTGTCATCGACAGAGAAAATATTGTTTTCTTTCTCGCTGACAAGTGGGTTTCGCTGAGTTAGATGCTACATGGGCCCACAATATGTCATTTCTTGTTTTCACGACATTAGGCTTAGGTGGACGTCGGCTCCTAGAGAAATTTCGTTTTTCTCAATTACCTTTGATTCAGGAACGCAATGACTCTACTAAGGCTGAGCAATACTTTAAAATTAGTCGCTTATTTTTGTCCTTATATATATATATATATATATATAGCTATATATATATAAAGCTGTATATACAGTATGTACCACACCCTCCGAGGACGCGAAAACTCGCATCGGGTTGTTCTCCTTCTCCGGGGATTATTATCTTTATTCTTCACCAGCTCGCTGCACTTTTGCATTAGTCGCATTAACAGCATACTCTTCATTCATTCGTTCCTTCATTATAAGACGCTGTCCCACTGCTCTTACGTCATACAAAAGACACGGAGTTTCTCCGCGGATACGATGGCAGAGAATTGTCTGCGGACACGCCTGAAGCATGTTCCAAGCGTGTTTATTGCTTTATACATGCGTGCGTTTCGAACGTGCTTGCAAACAGTTTTTGTTCGGCCAATGTGACCGTCACACAAGAAAGAAACACGCCTCGGACATTGTCCGCAGTCCGTCTTTTGTGGGACGCGCATTATGCCCGAGTCCCACAGAGAGCGACAAACAGCCGACACCGACGAGCCTCGCGCACGTGGAGCTTTCATGCTATAAGCTATAACGTTTGGCAGACTTGCACTGGCTCTCGCGATACTCATGAAGCCTATAAGCACGAGTGAGCCTTGCAAAAGTAGAGACGCTTTCAGGCAGAGCTGGGCGTGGGGTCTGCCATCACCGACCTTCGGTCTTTGTTTCCTCTATTCCGGTCGCTTTACTTCGTCATTACCCCTGCAGGACAGGTTAATGCCACTTTAGGTGCTACTATACGTCCTTCTTCGCAGCAAGGCTCGTCAGTTGTTTTTGTTTTGTCGCCCTAGCGGGACTGGGGTGTAAGTAGGGTGACCACGGCTTAAATCGCCCATAGAGCTTCGCACAAGGGGAAAGAAATGCGGTACAATTAACCGAACCCCCCCCCCCCCCCCCACACACACACACACACACATGCACATACACACGCGCGCACACACACACACACACACACACACACACACACAGCACACACACGACACACACACACACACACACACACACACACACACACACTCACACACACACACAGAAATATTTTTATATCTCTATGGAAGTAGCAACGGTAGCTTTGAAGTTGGATCATTTTCGCGTGATGACTAATAAAAAATGACACGTGAGCGGCTGAAGCGCACCGGTCGTTCCATAGCCTGCAGCCGATACGCTGAAACCGACGCAGCGAAACAACCGCGATGGGAGGACTTTCCGTTGAAGCAGAGCCAAGTCGATGGGCGTGCAGGTATAGTCGGTTTCCCCCGTGGGACCCGCGGTAACTGTCACTAAATGAACTGCGGAAGCTTTGAGGACGAACGAAGAAAATAGCTGCCGGATGTGCGATTCAAACGGCGTGGCGTGCGACGTACGATTCCGCGGCCAAGGGAAGCGAACCTTGAGCCAGCTATACTTTCACTCCTAAAATTTGTTTTGCTGCATTTTTGTTTTTGCTTATGCGAAGAGAGATTTTATGCCAGAAAACGTTTGTAGCTAACGCGGTGTTGTCGTGTGTAGCGATTTGTGCACACGAAGTAACTATATAATGCCCCCCCCCTCCCCCCCTTCCCGCTATGGGCACATAAAATGTTTTGAGAACGAACTTTTTGAAAGAAAAATTGTCAAACCAAAGCCGATTGTTTGAAGCTGTTTGTACAGGCCACTAAGGCATGCCCATGAAGCAGGGATATAAGACGTTTATGTTCTCATGGTACTGACGGCTTGATTGGATTTTTGATAATACGCACTAGGAAATAATACTACCCAGAACGGTGCACGCTGTTTCGAAGCACCATCCATATACAGACGACACACAATCATATACGACTCCAGAAATATATGCGGCGCTCCGGTGTATTCACGATACATTATGGGAATGTGATGTATATGTACGGAACTTGGTTATAACTTAGGAGAGATTGCATGCATGATGAAACCATGCGGGATGCCAACATGTTGATTTGGCCAGTTAAGAACCTAAATATACGGCAGGACGCGCGGTCACAAAACACTATACATGTCGGGTGTCCGGTATTCCGTTCGCTTTGATTTACGTTTCGAGCTATAAATTTGGATGGGAGGGAATGGATCATGTCACCTCCGCGACAACGGACACGTCGGGTCAAAATCACTTAGAAGCCATAGTGTTAAATTTTCTACGCCCCGCACCTATATACCGAGGGCTAGCGTTGGGCACAGATTTGACCCGTGTGCTATCGTCAGCGTTCGTTTGGAAATCTCGTTCAATCAGTCACATCGAGAGTGCCAGCAGAACGCTGACACAGCACATTTTTTTCTCAAACATGTGACCAACGCTAGTATTTTTCTATCTATCTGGTGTTGGTCAGAGTCGACCCGAAGGTATATGCGGGCGCCACCCCCCATAATTCCTCGCGTCGCGTAATGCACCCTGGGATCCCCGCGAGGCCTCCTGGGATTTTCCGGAGCGGTACTCCACCAAGCCTGGCGTTTTAAAGGGCTTAGGACATGATACAAAGAAACTCAGCCTACCTTAAAATGGCATTTTGTGTCTTCAGTTCTAAAGAGGAAAGCTTGTTTGGTGCGCCATTCACGGAGTGATACAAACGAATGCAACTCTCGTTCATTTCAAAACCGAGAACAGTGAGATTATAGAACTGCTAAAGTTGGAGCATGCCTCCAACGCTAGCGTTCGCTTTACCAGCTCAGTCATCGAGCCGCATGGTGCGATCACGCCTTTTTCGCATAAAAACAGCCCCCCCCCTCTCCCGCAGCTAATTTATAGAGCTCCTTTTAAGGATATTAAAGTTTTCGGCAAAAGCAACGACATAGATATTTCAGAGCGTCTCGGACGGATGTGAACGGTGTACAAACAATAACTCTATTTCTGTTGATGAAAAAAAGAGAAGAAAAAGGGATAGGGTTTGCGCACATCTTTAGAAGGGCCCTAGGAGAAAAAAGGTCTTATAGGAAGCAACCAAAGTGCCAGTGCCAGCATGGATAATGTTGCTTCCTTAGTCACAAAAAGGGTAAGCAGATAGCGTGCAAAGGACTAAGCAACCACACAGTACAAGAGACGAGTCACAACTAACCATTTGCTACAATTAGAAAACAAATGTTCAGGCTCTTGATTTTCCTTGCTGCCACCCGCCACGGAGAACGACACTACGCACTGCAGGTTCAACACAACGTACTATAGTCAATTATTGACTGTCACCGCCGCGCGCGCTGGCACGACCCAAAAGCGCGCGTATACTTCCGCGCCGGCCAACACGCGAGGTGACCGCTTGCGCTTCTTGACCATGCACCTCGCTGTGGGGATGGCCAGAGACGTTTCAGCGTGCGGGAACTTTGGTCTAACGCTTTGGACCACCGGGTTTCCCGCAAGTTATGATTCAGCGCTTGTCCTGGTTCTCTCCTGGTTCACTGTTTACGTTTCTTGCGCGATGTTTACCTTCTTTATTTTTCTCGTGTGTGTGTTTGTGTGACTAAGAAAGCAACCAACGGCGGTGCGGTTCACGCGGTCAATCATGGTCGTCGCGATATCTCATCAGGATGCCGTCGATATTACCGGGAACCAGTCGGAAGCAACCAGTCACGTGCGCGATGGGGAGGTTCGCCAAATGACTCCGGCTGCACGCTACCCATGATGTCGGTGACCATCGTTGTGGCTAAATAAAGTTCGGGTCGATGGTCATGTACGGTGTACCCCCGCCCCAACTGGTTTCTCGGGGTCTAGAACGCAGCTGGATTGCCTCTCCCTCCGTCATGTATGAGCTACGCTCGGGCAACCCCTAAGCTGACAGTGCGGCGGTAGCTACGCGTTCGCCGGACCAATGGACGGCTTCCTTTTATATATACCCGAGCCCCGCTCTCTCCGCGTGGGTTCACCGGGACAAACCGTGTTCCACATACGACGTAGTCTAGAGAAGCGTTTCAAATGATTGTAAATACTCTATGGTTTATACAAAGTCAAAGTTCCAGATAATCAATAAGCGCGAGACAATAAATGCACGAAAAATCACTTTCTGGAAGCTTTAACTATAGAACAGAGTTGTGCTTAAGTGGAACAACAATTTACGTAGCGTTCAAGTTAAGAAAAGCAAACACGAAGCGAAAAGAGCCGGCGTTCCGCATATAATCCCTGATCCACATGAAAATTTGACTGGTTCCAGAAGGAGTATGTTTGAACGTTAATGTGACTGGAACCTACGTGGAACCGGATTGGGAGTGTATGGGATGGGAGCGTGATCACGTGGCCAAAGATGAATGCAGAGGACTGGTACAAAGTAGCACGTATACCTCCCGCCGCACTGTCAGGCGTAGGGTGAACGGGGGACAGGCTGTGGCTCTGGCAGATGTCTGTGTATACCAGCTGCCTCCCCGGCAACCCGGCTGCAAAATCATCGCATGTGTCAGAGAGGTACGCTCGTTTTGCCGTACGCTCCCGCCGGTCCCTCTGAGGTCAGTTCATGCGGCTCCGATCATGATGTAGGTCAATGGGAGTAAAAATGTCAAAGGTGTAAAAAAGAGAAAGGGAAGAAGCAGAAGCAAAAAAAAGAAAGAGAACTATAGGGGAAGGAAGGAGGATGGGGTAGATAACGAATAATCATAGAGGGAGTGAAATGATTAGGAGAATAAAAAAAGTGAAAGCCGTTTACAACTCCCTGTAACGCCGAATTAGAGCGCAGCTCTTGAGGAGGAGGAGGGAAGGGCACTGAGGGGGGCAAGTGACCTCGGGGGGGGAGGGGGTAACGTGACGTCACTGATGACGTCATCAATGATGATGACGATGCCGATGCCGATGACGTCATCAGTGACGTCACTGATGACGTCATCGGTATCCGCATCGTCATCGTCATCACATGACCTCGGGGTCACGTGACCAGGGGTCACGTGACCTGAGGCCACGTCACTGATGACGTCATCGACATCCGCATCGTCATCGTCATCATCACGTGACCTCGGGGGTCACGTGACCAGGGGGTCACGTGACCTGGGGACCACGTGACCTCGGGGGTCACGCGACCTCGGGCGGTTACGTCGACGGCGACAGCGACGCTGCTCAAACCGAAACGGGCGCCTAAGAGCTGCGCTCTAAAAGGGAGCATACGAATTGACTTAGCCACCAGGGAATAAATCTTGTTAGCGAATTCGAAACGGAAACAAATTAGTTGAGCCAGCTTACAAAGAGTAAACTACCAGCAGAGACAGATAGTGTGAAGTAGCCCCGAGCCAGTAAAACTGTCGGCGGACCGAGTCAAAACGACGAAGTAAGTTGAATATAGCCTCCAGGGAGTAAAACTGCCGACGGAGGAATGCGTTGAATTAGCCTATAAGGAGAATGAAAGGAAAAAATAGGTTGGGTTGGCTTATAGGGAGTCAACTACCAACAGAGTCGAACATGAGCAAATAGGTTGCATAAGCCCTTCCGGGGACGTAAAACTGTCGACGAAACCAAAAGAGAGCAACTAAGTTGAATTAAGGGAGTAAAACAGCCGACGAAGCCGAAAGGGAAATAAGTAGGACTTGGCCTCCATTGAGAAAACCTGCCGACGGAGGCCGAAGAGAGATACTAAGTTGAATTATCCTACAGGGCGTAAAACTGCCAATAGAGTTAAAAGAGAGCATATGAGCTGAATTTGACTCCAAGGAACTAATAATGGCAGACAAAGACAGAAGCGAAGAAATAGCCTGAACTCTTCCAGGAAGTAAAATTGTAGACAGAACCACAAGGATGCAAATAAGTTGAACAATACCATAGCCTCCTCTATACGGAGAAAGCCTGGCACATCGACGGCGGAGCCATAGGGCTGAGCGGCCGCAGAAAAAAGGAGAGGAGAAGCGCGCGAAGCGGTGACCAATATGGTAGCGCAGAGCAGAAAGGGCAGAGATAGACTGCGAGCGCTTGGGTCACGAGCGGCCGCTCCCCGAACCACGTTTGTTTTTGTGTTTTCGTCACCGTCGTTTTCGTACTCCGGGAGAAACGGCTGCGGCGACGGCGGCGATTCGAAAGGGCGCTGCGCAACAATGCACGATGCCGGCGGTGTCGGCAGAGCTGTCGGAGTGCCAGCGGAGTGCGCCGTCGTCGGACCATCGTGTCGTGCCGCGGAAGAACCAAACAGTTTTGACTGGAGTAGTTTCGACGCCCAGGTGCCGAGGACCGTCATTTCAGTGGGAGTGTCCGATTAGCCACATTTGGAACGTCGCATGTATGAGCTTCAACTGGACTACAGGCGCAACAATGTAAACAGTTCGTAAGTAGTAGTAAAAATGTTTATTGTGGACGCTGCTACCGCTCGAGCCTCCGTTGAGTAAGCGACGAAGACTGATAAGGTAGGCTAATTACAAAAGTGAACACGTAAATGACAGAGTGCAGACCATCTACACAGTGTGCATGTATGTCCGTGTCCTTCACGTTTTATTTTTTCGTCCTTAGCACTAAAACGCGAGTTGCTCTCGTTTCTCACGGAAGCTAAAGTTGCGTATCATATTACTTGGTTTCACCTCATGTGCGAGCGAAACCAAAGCTAGAAGCGCGAGCCCAGCGCTTTTTGCGTTACTGCATCGCACGCACGCTCAAGCAAAGCAGCAATGCACAAAGCGTCGGTCTCGCGCTTCTATATTCGTTTAGTCCTATGTGGGAGCGAAGGCGAAGCTAAAAGCATGAGAGGATAGCCCGAGGAAAAGCATTAACTGGATAAGCGCGCGTGCAAAGCAGCGAACGTATGAGTGCTCGGCTCGCACGCCTAGCACTGCCTTCGCTCGCACGTAAGATCAAACGAAGTATATCTTTGACTTCGTTCAAACCTAAGGTGAAACGAAGTATATGGCCCATGAATCGCCGAACACTCCAAGCACCAGATACCGACCTTTCCGGGCAGTTCGTCGCACAACCTCCAACGCAAACGAAAGCGACGACCGACCGCTGCGGAGATGCGGACGCAGGGACGGCGAAGGGAAAGGGTTGACGTTGACTTTCTCTTCTCCGCGATTCCGAAAAAAAAAAGAGGAAAAAACAAAAAAGACTGTTTCTGCGTTTGGCCGCTCGCTCTTGTGTGGCGCTAGCAGTCTAGCTTCCCTCCGCTCCCGATTCCCCGCCCCTCCTCTCCTACTTTCGGCGGCCACTTTTTTTCGCGACGTGCCAGGCTTTCTCCGTATAGAGGAGGCTATGATAATACCCGTGCCGCACGAGTTGAATGCCATTTACAACGAATGACATTTGAGCGGACGGCCAATCAGCGCGAGACACTCCGGGCGCAGCGCATTCCACGCGCGACAGATTGCGAGCTGATTCGCCGATCACACAAATGTCATTCGTTGTAAATGGCATTCGAGTTGCCCGTGTGGCACGGGCATAAGCCGGAGCAAAATTGTCAACGGGGCTGCAGAATAGAGTAACATATGCAAAGGTTAATAACATGCAGGATGAACACATTGTTCAGGGTGAGGCCGTAAGGACCAGCACATTTGGCACGTCTTGCAACATTCTAATTCTAATTAATACCTGAAACCAAGCACGCAAACGTCGTTTCGAAAAAAAAGGAAGAAAGAAAGAAAAGTTTTATGTCTATCTTTTTAGAACTCATTTCAGAGCTGGTGAAATGTCAGACAGTGCAAAAACGGCGGCCGGTCATTTCTTATGCCTATACACCGGATGTTCGTCGTCTGCACACTGGCTTGCCCAGCCTGCTGCCAGGTGGTCATCGTTCGTAGATATATTTCGTTGCAATTATTACTTATCACTCTATTACCCCGCTCGTCGCCAGCCTCTGGTATAGGCGATCTCGGCGTTTTTGCGTTGCAGCGAGCCAACCGGGGAGCGAGCTTGCAAACCGATGAGCAGACGACGAACAGGCCGGTGTGTGGGTCATTGGAAATATACGGTGGCCGCTTTTGCTTCATTTGTAATAAGTACTTCACCATCTCCAAGTTAGGCTCTAAAAAAAAAAAAGAAAAAAAAACTCAAGTTACGTTTTGTCCGTGATTAACGTTAGAGAGTGATTCTAAGTAGCATCTAGCGAAAGTAGAAAAATCGTTTCGTGACCCCTTTAAAGCCACGCAGTCAACACTCATCATACACCGTATGTACAAAAGACGTTTCTCCGCAGACAAGATGGCAGAGAATTGTCCGCGGACACGCCTAAAACATATCTGTAGACGGTTTTTGTGCGACCAATGTAACGGACAGTCTCTGCAGACATTTTATTGTATGATGTATTAGCAATGCGATGTCGGCTTTACGCTGCTTTGCGCGTGCTTCAGACGAAGATGTGAGCAAAAATCACGCTCTGCAAAGCACAAAAAAGAAGTGTATATATTTTTTTTTAGCTACTTTTGTCTCTGAACGATAATGACGTCACTCTAGCAATGCCGTCATCATGACGTCACTAAGCTCTCGTGTTTCCCAGTGATTGGCGCGCTCGGTTCGAAACATCGTTCAGGCCAGACGTAACGCGGTAACGAGTTATTTCTACGCAGGCACTTTTCTTCGGTAACGAGTAACGTATTTAGTTGCTTTTTTTTAAGGGGACGAGTAACGTAATTAGTTACTTTTAGGCCAAGTAACGAGTAACGGTATTTTGGCTACTTTTTGAGGATTAACGTTTACCCGTTTAACCGTTTAAACAGCCACGTTTTAATGCTACCCTGAGCGTGTGTTTATTGCGACAAACGCAGATGGGCAACTCAGAAGAAACAACTAAACAGTATGACAGTATAGCTACGCTTATCGCTGAACACGTCAGTCGAACTTCTACAGCTGGGAATGTCCTTCACCCGGAGAACACAAGAAGGTTCGTAGGTCGAACAAATTCTAGAATTGTGTACAGGCCGAATGTAAACCCGGAGGTTGCCGACGCGGGAAGGCACAGAACCCATTGTCAACTTGAAAATTTAGAACCAGAAAGAACAAAAAAGAAAAAAAAAGAAAAGAGAGATGAATCCCAGGTTCATTAGCTCTTCCTGAAACACAACACTGCCGTTCCTTCGAGCGCGTTAGTAGAACGACTCTTCAGCTTCGCCGAAGATGTATTCTCAATGAAGCGGGAAACATAACTGATGAAAATTTCGAGATGCAACTACTGTTTGCATCCAACGACTACTGAAAACAAAACAATAAACCATGAAACAAAAGCAGATGTGTATTTACTCGCCAAAGTAACGGGAAAAGTAACTTTCTACTTTTGAGGTAAGGTGACGCGTTCCTTCTGAGAATCGGTAACGAGTAACGTATTTAGTTACTTTTTGAACGAGTAACGAGTAACAGCATTTTGTTACTTTTTTGTTTTGTTGATAACGTGTACATGCCTGGTTCAGGCCCATTCACACAGGCGCGTCTGTTTACGTTTTCTCACGTTACTTTACGAATCGGCGGGACATCCGTACTTCGAATGTTGCCTGCAAAGTTCCATACGAAGCACAGAGGTCCCGGCGACTCTCGTCGCAAGCGGACACAAGCCCCGTACCGTAGAGAACCGGTGCTGTGTGAACCAGTCTTCCAGCGTTGTTCCTCTTGCAGCGTCCCTGTAAGTCGCCGGACACTGTTTGTCGGGCCGGTGGGGACGGGGCCCTTTAAATCAATGAAACGAGGTTACGCTACGCTACTCCGTCGATAGTGAGAGTGTGCGTTCGATCTCACGACGCGGTCGCCGGGAGAGTCACGTTCACAAGGCCAACGTGTATACGATATAGTACCTGTTTTCCGCGGCGCGCCACACACACATACATCGTGAGTGTCCGCGTGCGTGCGTCTGTGCGTGGGGTCTGGCCTCGCGTAATTAGCCTCATTATCGTAATTGGTCACGTCTGCGGCCTCATATCGCGGTCCCTCCCTCCTCTCCGCCCTCCCTTCCTCCTCCCTCAGTCGCTTTCTTTCCGAGGGGGACTTTGGTGCCTTGCGCAAGGTTCGCATAGAGAAGGGTATACGAATGCACTAGTCTTGCACTACAATGGTTACTGTCGACGCAAGGATACAAGGAAGACTCGTAATATGGGGTATCCACTGGCGGCCATAGCTGAGCGCATAGTTGTGCTGTGCAAGTGCCGACGGCGATCTTCCAGAGTGCTTTTACAAAATGAATTCCACACTATCAAGATCGCCGGTCTTGGGAACCTATGAGTGTGAGCTCGTCCTGAGCAAGCCCAGTGAGCAGCGCACTCAAATCTGGTGTCCACTACAAATACCTCCACCATAGACACTCTTACAAAAAGAAAAAAAAGCCATCAAGCAACATTGGTGGTTGTTATTGCTTGGGATGATATCCCACACCGCCCGCCTGGTGATGGTTACGAAATTGCAGAAGGGTAAGCAAATTGGCAAAAGAAAGAAATCATACTTTTGGTTCTTAATTTCTAGGCTAGGTGGCGCCAGCTACCGCCCGTTATAAATGGTACAGCCGTTAGGATCCACCCGTTTGGCGCGAAGCGTGTGATTGGGTCCGAGTTATCGCCCAACGCTGACGCACTCGTCACTCTTTGTCGGTACGTGATGAGCAAAGTTCATGCCGAACGCTGGCCCGCAGCCTTCGTGACCGATACATAATCAAAATGCATGCCAAAAAAAAAAAAAGATATTGGCAGCAATTTTTATTTTTAAAGTCTTATATTATAATACATGGAATACAATATCCAAGGAGTGACCGTTCGCATTTGTTTAGAAAACATAAAACAGTGGTGTTTCGAGGAGTGAAGAGCATATTGTTAATTGATTTCCTTAGTAAATTTGAGTGGAAAAATGCAAAGACGGATGGACGGACAAATATCTGGGAGAGTTCAGTGGGAAAAGCATTATATACGTACTTTACAAGCACACGCGCAACAATAACAAGGGAAAATAACCCACAGTAAGGGCTGTTAAAACCGCAAGCAAAGAATAATATATATATATATATATATATAACAGTGTGATGTTGTTCACAAGGCACGGGACGATAAATATAGTGTTTGTGCTGGTAAATTTGTTTTTGGCCGCGTGTGTTTTGGGGTGTGGTGCTTATGTGTGAACAGAATGGTCGGTGATAATAGAAGAAAAAAAAACGTGCAATACAAATTTATTTCGCGCGCCATTATTATTATTTTTTTCTTGTTATAGCGCCAACGCTGCGATTATTACCGTATTCAGAAATAATCATTTATGTGTTCGGAAATGATCCTCCTTCTCTGCCCGTTTCTATCTGAATGAGCTTTCTACCTGAGTGCGCTTGTGTAATCAATAGTACTTGATGCATGTCAAAGACCCGAGGCTATCAACTTTGCAGATCGCTGGCTAAATTGCTCGTGTGAAGCATAAACACCATACGAAATTCGAAAGGTGACGTACAACTAACCATTTACGCCTAAATGCAATACGGTTGACTTAAACGAGTAGAATAATATTTAGGAAAAAAATAAGTAACGGATTGCTCTAGATATATCATTGTATGTATTAAAATACATATGCGGAGTTCGTCTGCTTCTTTTCCGGGGTGGTGTTGACCTCAGAATGCCGAGCTCTGATTGGCTCCGAATAAAGGATAGTGAGTAGACCTCAGGGCAGCTCGCTTTGAGGCCTACCCACTATCCTTCAATCAGAGCCAATCAGAGCTCGGCATTCTGAGGGCAACACAACCCCGGAAAAGAAGCAGACGAACTTGCGCTCCACATACGCGCAAAGTATAAATAATATAAGCGGTATAGACGCCTGCAAGTACGGTCTGTGTGCGCCGCCATCTTGCTACTGGCGCACGTAGACCAGTGTTGTCCACGTTCCTCCAAAACAGGAACGAAATCTCGTTCCCGTTCCTTCTCAATCTTGGAACGAGTTCCTGTTACAAGTTCCGGTGGTTCAAAATGAACGCGTTCCTGTTACATTTCAAATATTGTAACGTGTCGTTATACATTAACGGGGTATTTGCGAATTTTAATAAAATACTGCGCTGGATAATCTGTGGATAAGATAAAGCAAAAAGCAAGCGAAGATATCCACATCGATGATCGAACTACGTGTCGAGTCGCCACTATCACATTTGTTCCTGGTCTTTGTCTTAGACTTTCTCTTCGGACGCTTCTTCATCCCTTTAAGTCTGGATTTTAAATAGTGGATAACAAAAAGCCTACTAAATTCAGCTAAAATTGTAAAAAAAAAGAAGACACGCCATTTTTCTAGTTGTTTTTTCCGTTTCAATTTGTTACGGCGGCGTTCCCCCGTTCCACGTAAAAGGTGCGCTTTTCAGGAACGCCGTTCCTTGGAACGCCGTTCCGTGCAGCACTGGCGTAGATCGTCTTATAGTCAAGCCTTGCCAAGGCGTACCCACTGTTGCCAGACTGACGCCCAAAAAAACGTTATATACATCCATGGTGGCCAGACTAGCTTTTGAATCGTGACCGCTTGTATAGACCTCTATGTATACTCCTGCTAAGATTGAATTCTTAAAAGAAAAAAAAAAATAGGCCTTGCGTATGTTTTGAAGTTGTGTCTGGAATAACAGCGCGGTTAAATTACGTTCAAATGGAGCCTGAACTCAGCGTTTACACTCACGTCTCATGGACTTCCGTTCGTCTATACTTCAAACGGCTGCGATTCCGGAAACATATTCTTGTCTTGCTTTGTGCGTGTGTGTTTTTGTTTTTCGCGGTCAAACAGAAATGGTATTATAACTCGTCATCTATCATATTTACTCCACGATCCATAGGAACGTTACTCTCTTCTAATTCACGCTACCCATTCGTTGAAAGACAAAAAAACTAGAAAACAAAAAAAAACACTTGTTATCTAAGTGTAGAAGTGTCTGCACTTTGAAAGGCAGCATATTGTGTACTTTTTTTTTTTCTTAAAACGAAATTACCAACACTGAAATTTAGATTATATAATGCGGAATTCATAATTTTTGTTTTTCGTTCAGCCATAGCACAAGTCGTATCTCGAGATCAAGACTGAGTGCTACATTGAAAGTCAAATCACTTCCAATAAATAAGTGATAAGCGTTCGCGGAAGAGTGCATGCAAGTAAAGATCATAGTAATAGATAAAATTGATTCCTGTCATGATAATTTTACTTATTTATTATGCCTCAAATGCGTCATTTTTTACACGGGGTATTACATGAGGGTGGTTCTTCCGTGGGTGACGTACTCAATGGCGGTCTTGAAATGAATGCGGTTGGAGTGATGCACTGCGTCGGCGCGCAGATCACTCCAGTCCCTTGCTGTCGGAACAAAAAAACGACCAGAGATAGGCAGATGTTCAAGCACATGAAGGATAAACTGTTTTTTCATGACTGATGCGGTCTGAAACTCGGTGAGCTGGCATGATAAAAGGATTGTCGACTGATGTGAAATGGAATTTGTGAAAGAGACAGAGCCTGGCAACTTTGCGTTGTGACTCGAGGCTTATGCAATCAGCATGAGATTTGAGTTCGGTGACAGTGGTGTGGTAAGACTTATTGGAAAAGGTAAATCTAGGTGTAATGTAGTGTATAATATCCCGTAGAATATCATAATTCAGCAGTCGGATAATCAGCATCACAGTCGTGATTCTGTAGACCTCGAACCGATTCAAAAGTTGTTAGAAAACCGATACTATTGGCCACGACATATTCATTTTCCAAATTGTAGTCTAAATCCGGTCAGCAGTTTTGAAAGAATTAAAAAGTGGGCTTGAAGCTACCGTTGTTGCGCACAAAAGTACAAAGAAAAATTGCTCAGGTAATAAAAATAAATATATTGTTTAAAGAGATGCATTGTATTGCTTGATTTTCGCATATGTATGGGCATCCATGCCGCTTTGCGATTAGTCGCTTTGAATTCTATGTCACGAATCACAGGGTATAGCGAGCCGGTACTAAGCGTTCGTTAAACTCGTTTTATTCAAATAAATGCTCCTTCCTTATCTCTGTCACCAAAGATATACTGTAACGCACACCATCAATGGCTGCTAGTATGCATTCACAGAGATCCAACAGCCGCAGCAGAGACAATCTCTATCACCTATACGAGAAAGGATTTACAATCACGAACACGTGATTGCCGGCTAAGTTGTTCTCAAAGGGATAAATGGCTCTAATCAAACACGCTCTATAGTCCAATGGACTCATCTAAAGCCACCTGGAGTAATCAAAGCTTATGAACAACCTCCTCTTCCTCTACGTATGACGTCATCGGTAACCGGACAAAAGCTCACCGGACAGAAGTTGTTCGCGGTACGAATGATTCCGCATGAAGAGATGAGTGGCGTGTGATACGCTTAACTTTATATATGAGGGACGCCGGCGTGGAAAAATAATGTGAGGCGCCTGAAAGAAATCATCGTGAAGCGAGACATGATGGTAAAGTTTGTGGAACGGTGTTAAACACGAGCGAGTTTGCGGAGGTGAAATAAGGCTCGCAATTGGGCACGATTTTTTTAATTCTATGACAGCGAACAGCAGAAGCATATTCAATTTTGGGGCAATTTCGGGGCTTAACAGGCATGCATTGCACGCAAAACTACGCGGAATTTTGAATAACTCTGAGTACGCTCGGAAGAAACAACGAGAAAAATCAAACAAAAACGGACGGATATAGCAGACGAACTGGGCGTCAGCAGGTCGTCTGCTGCACGCGCGGAGTCGTGGCGGCAGACGACCGACCATCTGCCTTTTTGCGAAGCCGCCATATTTGTCGTTTTTACTTTATTATCCTGCTGCATAAACGTTTTTTTTCCCTCTTTGTTTCGGCTGCGTTCGTTTTCCTTTTTACCACGCTCTCATTTGTTTGTATTTTTTTGTGGTGTATACACCGCACTATACGCTCAGTATAGAGGTCACGTCGTCTGTTTACAAACTCGTTCGATTTCAACCGCGGACCTGCGATCGCCATTACACGTTGTATATGTCACTGTTTTTGTTTTTCGTTGTCCATACACTCTCCAAATTGCTACTCTGCTGACCCCTATCCAGTTCTTGGGCGCACTGTTGTTTCGGGGGTGTCTTTTTGTTTGTTCGCTTGCTTCGAGGAGTTTCTTCTTTTTGTCCGTTGGTTACATTTACTTTTGGCGTGTCTCTGTTTCGTCGCAACGTTTCCAGCTGAATAAACAGGAGGTGTGCGAGGGAGCAGTGCGTGACACACCTGAAATCGATGGCACGAAGCGCGGGGCATGATGGGACGCTGGGTACAATGTTGCCAGACGCCGGGTCCGGAGTTGGGGAAGTGAGTGACTTCGCGCGCTGGCGCGGGGAAAAGGGGGAAGCGAGTCTAGAACGTTTTGTCCTTTGCGTTGCCTCCCGCTTTTTTTAAAGACGGCCGCGTTTTGATTTTATTCTTAATCTCTTATTCAAAACATTGTTTTATTTTTAACGATATGCATTGCGCTGTACGACGACTGTCGGCGGTAATCTTTCCTAAGGTTGTTGCACCACATGTGAGGGCCAAAGAAACATACACGCTCAGTTTTCCATGAGCTTAGACGTTTCCTTGCAAGATTGCAACGTTGAATATTAACTTTATCCCTCAGGATGAGCTTTGGCGCAGCTTCCGATGCTACAAATGTACAAAAAAATAAAAGCTTTTAGAAACGTTTTTAGATTTTTTGCTTGAGCTGTTCCTCTCTTCACAATTCGGGGTGAGATGTTCACACGGTGATGCTGAGATTCATAACGCAAACGATAAGCGCATGATTACATGCGAGTCACCTTGCAACTTACGTACATCTGCAAAGTCAGCTATTCTGTTCAATGCCTCACTTAAAAAACGTTCCAGTCCGAATTAAGATACAGTCAATGTGCTCTAGGTGTTAATTTGATCGGAAACACAGTTCAACGTTATTCAACGTAGAGCTGTAACCTATAGTGTTGAAGAGCGGTGATATGAATAAACATTAACCATCAGCGCAAGGCGACCTGAGCAAAATATTTGCTGCAGTTCATAGCGTTCCTATCTAAAAAGAAAACAAAAAAATATATGAATTTGTCCAATAAACATGTCAGAGCTTAAATTACATAAGGTGTATATCAAACCGATATATGTCCTTATATAATTTCAACATTTTTTGATATGCTTATTGTACACATTCATATCATTTTTTAGGGATGTTTTTTTCTTGGGCATGATCAAACGCTTCTTACAAGATACACTTAACGTGATTCGGAGTATAGCATGTGTCACCCTATAGTAGTAGAAGGCCTACTGTCTGTATACGAACCCAAACAAACGATTGATTGATTGACTGACTGAAGTCATCGAAAAGGCTTCCATCACACTCTTAGCTAAGTGGTGAGTGAGTGGCAGCCGGCGAACCAACGCCGCCTATCGGGGAAGGCGTGTTCTGTACCGCGTATTGAATGTCTGTATACCTTATTGATTTTGCGCCCTCCCCCCCGATAGCAGACGGGAATATTATGATGGAGCACCGCGCTCCCTCCCCGTCCTCCTAGCGGCTGAAACGTTCACTAAAGTTAGGGAAGGTTATGGACACGTTTTTTTCCTCACTGTTTTTGTCTCCCCGGAGGGGAGGTGGGGGGAGGGGGGGGAGTGTTTCCACTGGATCATGAATAACTGATGTCATCAGTTTCTAACCCCCTTCCCTCCCCTCAACCTCCCCCTTGATGGCAGACAAGAGACGCGGGGCACGCCAAAATGAAATCAACCGTTCCTTCTTTCCAGCAAGCTACGAAAAAAAAAGAGAATGTAAGAGGGCAAGAGGGAAATTGTAAGATGGAAAGAGAAGGGGGGTGGGGGAGAGGATCTGGTCGAAATTCTGGATTTATTATTCAAGACCCGAGACTATACCGTCGTGGTTTGAAGCAGCGACGAATGCGAGCTAGTCGGGGTTCATGAAACTTTCATTATTTTTTCTTCTTCTATGATGTAAGTTAACTCTGCCCCTTTTTTATTTCGAATAAAGCAAACTTCGTGCTAATGTTTTTTTCTTTTTTTTTTTGACGGGAGGGATTAGGGAGACGGCGAGGCGGGGTTGTGGATGACTGTTCGTCTTTTGGATTGGCTGCAGGCTGAATCTGTTTATTTTTTTTTATTCTTTTTCATCGATATAGTTGGTGAATATCCCTTGTGAAAAATGTCGAACCCCGATTTATTCCTTTCCAATTTCGAGTTTAGACCCGCAGTTTTTATTCATTATAGGATTTTGGGATTTCGATCGTTCTATAACGAATTCAAGGGGACAGGCTAAAGACACTAAGTGTGCAGACTTACAGGTCAGCGACGTTTAAGTCATCCTGCTCATACGTCCCACAAAAGACACTGTTCGTTGCAAACATGGTGACGGAAGTGTCTGCGGACACGTGTCCTCAAACACGTTCGAAATATGCACATTATGCAGAGCGCAAGCTCGTCTGCTACTTTTGCGGGGGTTGTGGTGAGGCCATTACGCCGAGCTCGGATTGGTTCTGAAGGGTAATGGGTAAACCTCGAAGCAGCTTGCTTTGAGGTCTACCCACTATTTTTTTCTGATCAGCCAATCAGAGCTCGGCGTCTTTATGACGTCACCGCAACTCCTGGGCAAGAAGCAGACGACTTGCCCTCCGTATACAGTGCTCCGAACGTACCTGCAGACAGTTTTTGTATGACCAACGTCACAGGACAGCCAAGGAAAAAAAGTCTCAAACAGTGTTTCCAGACTGTCTTTTGGGTCACATTTATTGGCGGTGTGACCGCGGTTTTGGGAAACATTAGACCCGGTGTAGAGGTACGACTCGCTCGCCAGAACGGCTAGAAAACGGAGTGCTTTATACTTCGGTTTAGCTCGAGTCCGGATGCAGAACACTTTGAGGGAAGAACGAGGCACCGGGGAATTATCGGAAAGGAGATTGCACTGTATAGGCGCGCTTTGTCCAGCATCTATGCGGCATTGCTTTTAATAAAGCTCGTTGTTCACGCGACACGAGGCCTGCGGACAGGATTATTTGCTCCATCTTCCTCAATCGAGTGCGGGGGGGGGGGGGCATAGATTGAATACGAGTGCTAGCTGCGTCACCATTTGGCTGGAACCCTCGTTCGATTGGTGCTTCACTGGTCCAATACGAGCACCGGTCGAACGTCGGCCCAGTGTTCGGCTGTGTCAGCCGATTACTGCGTCGGAAACAGGAAGAAATTATCCGTGTCACTGTTGTCCCCTGTTGGTATAGTTCAGTAGATTACCGCTTAGGGGCGTGACGGTTGAATGTTCTTCCCAATGGTGCTTGACAGCGTATGGGATTTCCGAGGTAAATGTGTCGCATTTGATGCCGTGGAAAGCTTACGCGTGTGTCTGAATCGACGACTGCTCGAGTTGAAGATGATGCGCTTTCCAAATCGGATACTTTCACACGAGGCTTACTGCTTTGGACGGAACCATTTGTTACGTAGATTTCCCATCAATTCGGAAGATAAAAATAAAAATGAAGTGTATCCGGCGACTTAAGATGACCTATTTTTCGACACGGTATACAAAACTCGGTGTCATGTTCATCTCGGCAGTAACCAAAAACTGCTCATTATTCCCTCACTTTCGCAACGGCAAGTTTTTTTTTATCGGAGCTTTGCGTTTATATATTGATAAGTGAGTTACACTGGAGTCAGATGTGAAAATCGTTAGACGTTTAGATAGCGCGCGAAGCCAAGTTACTTACTAGTTTTATTGGAAGGAAAGAGCATCGAAATGCTACACTCTCTTTACTTGATGTAGTTAGAGTCACTAATTATAAGGTTCAAGGGTAAGGACACTTTAGCCATCTTTGGGCTTAAAATCGTTGTTGCTAGTTATCGGGAGCTTTATCAGCTGTCGTTGCCGGAAACGGTTTTCCTCCTCCAGAAATGTCGAGACAGTCCGCGTCAGAGCAAAGCACCATCGCCCGACCCTCCTGACACCGTATCTAAGGATCAAGAATTGGCGCTCGCATCATAACGATTGCCAAAAAACCTTTTTCAAAAGTTCGTCAGGCAACATTGGTGGTCGCCATTGCTTAAACACGAAGCGCGTGATTGGGTCCGAGTCTTCGCCTAACGCTGACGTCAGCACTCGGGTCCAATACCTGCTCAGAGTATGTGATCGAGCCATGGCGGACAGGTGTTGGCGCGGACTTTTGAAACGGGCCTATTGCACCTGCTCTGCACTGAGGATTATAAATGGCGGCGTCCGTGAGAAAATGGCGGAGTGCCTGTACTCTGAGCGTGACTTGTTTGTAGTGGCTATGGGCGCAGCGAAACGATATCAGGTTAGCAAGCAAGCAGCTTGCTACTTTCTCGTTGTGCAGTCTTCGAAGACCTAATAAAGCTATAAAGAAAAAAAGGAAAGCCAGCGATGAAGGTTTTGTATTTGCTGAAGCTTGTAATATTTGCCAAAAATATCCTGCTAATAAAAAAATACAATGCGGCAGGTTATATGCTTTTTAATGGGTAATTCATAAACGCAATATAACGTTGCATTCATTACTGCTACTCTATGCAATAATCGCATCTATCCATCTAGCATAAACTACTTAATTTCATAGTTTCAAAAAGTTCATACCGCCACAAAAATAAAAGAAGAAGAAAAAAAGGAAGGAAACGCCGTTTTTCTTATTTGTTCTTCGCTCCGATATTTTCTACGTTGATTTAAATATTTTAGCTATACAAAGTTTTAACACGCGACGCAAAATTAAGTACGAAGACATGTTTTTTTTGTTGTTTTTATTGTTATCATACCCTTACATCATAAATATATACTGCCGCCCCGCGTACGCGGGCAGAGTTGGCAGCGCACGCGGCTCCACTCGGGTGAGCCGGGTTCGAATCCCGCTGCCCGATTTTGTTTTATTTTACCGTTTGTTGCTTTGCAAGAATGTGTAAGTCCATTCTCATTGTCAGCTTCTGGATTAGGGCCTTCAGGAACACGAACCGCACACAAAAAGAGCCACAGAACGCTGCACGAAATCAGTTTTCCGCTAGCGCTCAATCCCGCTGACTGGCCAATATCGACGCCCGCGACGCTTATTGTTGTACTTTTATTTTCGCGCAAGTTTGCCCCATTTAACATTTAGTTTTCTCCAGTTATCAGCAGAAACGCTTCACTTGTCATTCGTGGCAATATTTTTCCTTTTACGATTAAACCTCACTGAGTGTTTGTTAACACACTCCAGGTGCCAGTGAGTTTGTAAATAGGGCGCACTAAAGTCAGCCGAACAGACTGGTTAGCCTTCGGTCAAGGGAGTTACCCAGTGGTCCCAACAATTGATTCTTTCTCTCAAATCTGGTTATAAAAGGAAATGCAATGAATTCTTTTATTCTGACTCTTGACCTACTTGTTTGCATCAAGCGTTGCAACCTGTCGGTCTGAAATCAACACAATATATAAAACAGATGGTCCAGGCTATTGACACTACAAATGTGGAAGGTTACTTAAGCAGCCTATGTTTACTCACGCAGATGCGAAGGTTGCAGCTCGCTATAAATATAGCTTAGCTGATATCAATGCGGACAGAGAGTCGTGAATTTCTTGCGCAGTAGTTGCGGTAAAGTCAGAATGTCGCCGAGCTCTGATTGGCTTTGATTGAAAGGATAGTGGGTAGACCTCAATGCTAGATGCGGTCTGTGTCCGAAACTACTCATAAAGAAAACAAGAAACAGATACTAATCGACACTTACTCTCAGCGCGAGGCTTTTACCATTTCGCACGAGCGAGATGCAGGAAGCCGACTTGGAAGACTAAACACCTGCGAACAAAATATGCGTCTAGGAACGAAGTAAACACACGTAATTTGAGCAGTCCAAGAGCAAAAGTAACGAGGAATACCACGACTGCCGCACGTTCGGTCGGCCTAGCGCGGCCGATCGTCTGCAAACCGTTGCCCCGGCAACCGCGTACCCAACGGCCACACCCGTCGCCATGGGAACGGGGGACGCCTCCCACTCTTGATTGGCCGTCGTCGGCTGTCGTCCGCGTTGTCCGCGCGCGCGATCGTCGCCCGCTTTCGGTTTTTCTTTTGGTTTCGTTTTCGGCTGCTGTCGTCTGCTTCGGAGGAGGGTTCGCGGTCACAATGGCAAATGGCGTTCTTTTTCATCCCCGTCGTCGTCCCCCACCTTCTTTGGCTCGGCTTGGCTGGGTTCATTGGATTCTGGATTTTTGAGTCGTGGGGTTCTTCGACGCCATTGGTTCCTCCCGCATCTCGATGGCCCCAGTGGATTTTTTTTTGAGCGATTCACAGGTATGCCTCTGAATTTGTCAGTTTCAGCCGCCATTTTGGAAAGTAATCCCGTTTGAATGTGTGCGTTCAAAGAAGTGCATGACGTCCTCAATCTGTCACGTGTTTTAAGGAATGGCCTGAGCGCCAAGCGTTGGCTCAATCGTTAGGCACTGAGCCTATCAGTTCTGCATTTTGTACTGTCTAGGGTTGGGTTCTACGGCTGCATTTTGTACCTCGTTAGTGAACTCAAAAACGGTCGTGCAAAGCCCCCGGTTGTCATTCAAAAGAACATGAAACACAAGTAAAACCCTACCGTAGTCGTGCGGGTGTAGCAAATCATAAACAATTCTGGCTCGTCACTGTATAGCGACAGCTGATTGGAACGTTGTGCTAGGTTGACGAAGAGATGAACGTTCACTAAGTATACGGCGTGACCAGAGTCCCTTACTGCGCAAGCAAGCCCACACTCCTCTTGCAGTGTTCTAAGGCGCGCAGATTGTTGTTTTCGTCAGGATTAGGAAACGAACCCTATGGAGATTTACCAGCATTCAAACGTGCACGTAAAATATTAAATAAGTCGCGGGAATAAATTATGTCATCGTGCAACTGAGCAGAAATTGTTGTCCATTACACCAAGATTTTGTATCGGAAGCGTGAATTCGTCCACATACCTCATTTTCTTCTTCTGCTTTCTATAGTATTTTATATTTCATTTTAATTTCTCTCTCTGTTTTTGCTTCCTCTCTAATATTCTCACTCAGTCTCTCACCCATTCGCTTAAAAAAAACAAAAAACAAAGCACCAAAGGAAAAAAAGAACAAAAAAGTGAGGCATAAAACGATTGTGCGAAATTCTTGCATCGAGGAAACTTTAACCCAATGTTTCCCGCTCTTGTGAATGCGCTAGCTCTCGTCAACACAACTGAAATCCGAAGGTTGTACTCTACATATGGTCACTGCCTATCATTTCATAGTAATGACATATGCTCTCGGGAGAAACAGAAGTTCACCGCCATTTCGAAACTGTTATTTTTTTTTTCGTCATCAACAATATAACATGACTTGCGCAAAAAAAACAACAACAACAACAACAAAACAAACAGAAGATGTTGGTAAATTGTTTATTCATACATCAGTTTTCAGCGTGCTCTATGCCCCCCCCTTTTTTTGTCTAACTTATACTCAAACATATTCAAAAAGGACGAAAAAAAAAGAAAAAAAGGCGAGGAACTTAAGCGTATTGACTTCGGCTTATATTTTATTTACTTCAGAGTGGTTTCTTTCTTTTTTTTTTGTCGCCCTCATTTCTATGCCCGCGTTAATAGAAGGAAGCTTGGGCAGTGTGTGGGCGTTGTCTCCTAATTTTTGTCCAGGCCTGAGGCACTTATTTGGCCGGACCCTGAAGGATGATTACGTGGACGCTTTGATTAATTTCTATCGCGTGAGCCTGATACGCTGATTTCGTTTTTACTACTTTTGTTTTTATCTGTATTTTTTTTTCTACATATAAAAAAGAAAGCTCGAACGGTGAGGCACATCGTATATTTATGAGTCAAACTGGTCGATGGTTAGCTTGGCACCCGCTGGCACGGAAATATAATACGCTGTTCCAATCAACGGTGGGCTCCCTCTCAGGCGAGTGATTATAATAACAAGAATAATGAAAAAAAAAGTGGAATGAGGATCGATGATTGACAGGAATTCACGAAATAATACTTTTTTCTCGTTAGCGACCCCCCCCCCCCCCTTTTCCCTCCCCTTCCTTATTGGCTTTGGCACGACAGAGTTTTTGGGTCCTTTGGACCTCCGGAATATCTGTCGTGGCACGAAGATATCAAAAATACTTTTATATTTAAATTAAATTACATTACCAATTACTTTGCCTGGTACTGCTAAAATGTAATTAAATTACGTTTTAAATTAGCACAGCAAAATAGTGGTTGAGTACAATAAAAACAATATAGTTCACACAGTCGTGACGTTACTTTTAAATTACTTTTATCGTCTTATACGAAAGAAGCCATTAATAGTTTCTTGCTTGATACAATTCAATTTACAACATAAATACTTCACATACACAAGTCGCTGTCTGAAGTCTGCGGAGAATGACCGGCAAGCTAGGCAAGAGGTCTGTCAGACAATTTTGGGGGGAATTCCACGAACCTAGATTGTTCATTTCTTAATTGTGTCTGGTGATTTAGGACGAGTAGGGTACATATACGTTTAATGCATGTTTTATATAATATATAATAACCAAACAGCAGGACGCATATAATGCCCACTCCTTTGGCCGTTAAATAAATACGTTTCATACCAAAGGAATATAATATTTAAATGTTTTATACAATATATAATAAGACTAATACGATTTAAATCGCAGCAGCTAGAAAATAATTATTCTTTTCCACAACATGCATATTTAAACATGGCAGATTGATTGATCAATTCGTCCGATCACTGATAACAGTGAACAAGAAAGAAATACTGTAAATTTAAAGCACAGTTTAATTAACAACTTTCTATTGGTAATAATCCCCGTCAGACTATAACAAAAAGAACTCGATTTTTTTAGTTAGAAAGTTTCATTTGCTCTTTTTACTCTGCGTTCTGACTCTTTTGCAGGGTGAAGAATAAAAATCAAGATGATTTAAATCTTTATCTAAGTGGACTCTATATTGTGATTTAAATCGGACCGCTTTCAGTATGATGATTTAAATTAAACCTTTTCCACAAAAAAAAATACTCAACAAAATAATTTGTTTTAATTTTGTTGACCGTTTATCAATCAGTCTGACGATCTATGTATGTGTAATTGTTTTGTATTTAAATCAAGGAGCCATCAAGCAAGAAAGATGTATATCAGGTTGAACACGAGCACAAAGCAGTAGTCCTTTGAGCAAAGCGGAACGCCTGGGCTCTCTTTTCTAACATTCACTTCGTTCATTAGTTTACTTAACGTCATATTGCAAGGAAATAAGGATGCACAATAATGAAACTAACACTAAAAAAGCAATGTACTATTGCAAAAAGATTATGCGTAAAATACAAAGCAAATGAAGCTCTTTCGCTAACCTAGAAAAGCAAGCTGTTTCTTTTCATTGTGGAGGGGTTTACTCTGGTAAAACGTTGCAGCAACTAAACTGTACTCTAAATTTACGGTAATTATTTCTTCCGGTATTGTTTCCAGTGATCGCATGATCAATGAAACTGTTATGTTTAAAAATACACCCAGTGATTAAAAGCAGGTATTTTACGGCTACAGTATGTATTTGATTTAAATTAATCTGCTTTAAATAAAATATATCTGATTTAAAACCAAATCTGACTTAAATCAAATAATCTTCATTTATTTTATTTAAAAAAACAAAATCATGTTTTTTTACTGTTTGATTGTAATAGGGCCATTTTCTAGCATTTTCGGCTTACATTCAGTTTTTGTTGCAGTAGGATGTTATGCAAGTGATGAACGTAGTAGAACGTAGAAATCAAGTTCAACGCTAAAGTTTGCTCAGAAGGGGTACTTCTTTTTTGTTCGTGTTTAGTCGGATATAGGAACATTTCTTGCTTCGAGATTCTTTGATTTAAATGCGAAACAAATGCACCGAATCCACAAAATAAAAAAGTAATCAATAATAAAAAAAATCGGGATTATTTTTACGTAGAAGTTTGGATTTGATATAATGGTAGTAAAGGTGGTTTCACTTAAATCACGGTTTAATCATGATTTAAATCATACTGATTTTAATTCTCCACCCGTAGGCCGCAAGTCGAGAGAAATTGGTGGATCAGGGGTTGCCATATGGCCATATGCGAAGGCTAATAAAAAATTAAAAACATTTCAAGCGAGGAGAGCTGCAGTAAAAAGGCTACGTAGCAGTTTGTTTATTCTTAAATATTTTTTTTTAATTTTTTGGCGGTACACAGATACTTCTACTCATAAAGCGATTGTTTCTTATCTCGTTTTATTGAAGTTCAGCTCGAACGGCGTCACCGCCCCGAACTTATGCTTGCTTGTCAGGGTCGCGCACGCTGTTTCGATTTTATCACCTATCATGTTGAGAAGAGTGTCTTACAGCGGTACATATTGATCCGAATATCGACGGAGGTCGCTTGGCCCGCAATCTATAGTGGCACACGTGGCTGCCCCGGTGTAGATGCTGTTCTGCAAAGAGAATGCGGAGAGTGTTCGACCTATATAGACGATAGACTTATTCCATAACTCGAAGCTCCTCATCGCGGCGTAATGCCACGTTATGCATCGTAGGAATCAGTGGGAAGCAAAATTCACTCAAGCTCAGCTTCTGGTCCACAGGTTAAAAGAATGCAACGCGCGCAGTGACGACATTTATGCAAATAGTTCATTGCACGCAATCACGGCGTCTCACTGGTGCCCCATGAGGCAAACATGTCAGCGTGCGCGTGAGCGTAGTTTTGGCAAGCTCGGTTCGAATGATAGTCGAGTTCTGGCTGGAAGGATTAGGGGTAGGCCTAAAGGTACTGCCTTTGTCTCCACTGCGCTCGCCGAACGCGTTCGATTGCGAGAGCCGAACGCCGGACGTCGGCACGTCGACGTTTCGCCTCATAATGCGTCCGACGAGTGCAGTGGAGACAAAGGCAGCCATAGCTTTTAGGTCTACCCGCTAATCCTTCCTAATCAGAGCTCGGCGTTCTGAAGTCCCCCCTCGAAGGCTCCTCCTCTCAGTTTGTCGGCGCATCTGCCTAATTGACACATCAAGTCCCAACAAAAAAAGAAAGGGAAAACACGTAAAAAGCATTACGTACACAAAAAAAAAGGTACCGGAAATTTTTTACGCCCACACCATAGCCGCATTGTAGTACTTTTAAAAATGGCGGGATTAAAGGTCTGAAAATGTCATCGCCCTCGAACCACGACTTCTGCAAATCGTTCCCATTCATTGTCGAGTCTTTTTTTTTTCTACCGTGGCAGCTCTGATCAGTTACACAATACCCTGCGCATGCATAAAGCCCGTATGATGACGTCACGGACACGTCCTTTTCTTTCCGAGGCCTCCCGAAACAAAACACAGAGGGGGGGGGCAGGCGGGACATCCCGGAATCGAGGCAGACAGTTGGCGCTCCCACGCCACGAACAGGAGACAGGCCACTTCCGTTTCCGGTCACGCAACGGCGGCGCTGTCCTCCCCCGTCGTCCAAGCCCGTCGGACGGGACGTCAAATTAACGCCGTAGGTCGGCCGACGTCGCTACAACGTACTTTACGCATTGCCCCTCCCCCGGGGACGCCGCACCAACTGCCGCTGCATATGCGTGACCCGCTATGGGGCTGCCGTCGTCGACTCGGCAGTCCCTTTGGCAGGTAGTCCCGCTGCCGTGCACTCAGGTGACCGCATTTCGATCCTGCGACTTCCTTGACAAAACTACACCGTCACTAGAGCGGCTCCGTTAAGCCGGGTCCACAGCGGACAATCTGAAGACATCAGAGTAGCTATTTCCGTTTGTTGCCCGTCCGATACGGCGTACGATGGGCCCTCCGCTACGAACTGCGCATGTGCGAGTCTTCTGCGGTAGCGCATGCGCAGTTCGTACCGGAGAGCATCGTACCGTATCGGACGGGCAGAAAACGGTTCCCTAAAACTCCCGCTGCCCCGAGTTCTCGCGTTTCTTCCTTGCACGACGTCACATTTGCCATACAAAAACTGTCTGCATGCATGGTAGAAGCATATACAGCCATATCTCGTTAAAGGGGCGATGCAACAATTTTTGTACTTTGCGCAAAATACCGCTTAGAACGGATCCCTGACGTTAATGACCTATGAAACACGCGTCTCGTTTTTCACCCCACGCAATAGAAGTCCCAGAAAAAAATTAAAGAAAAAACGAGCAGCGTTCGCCCCCTCAACTCGCAGCCAGAACAAGCGGCCACGTGATCTGGAGCCGATTATATGCCGCCAATGTTGATCATAGCCACGCGCTGGGGTTGGCAAACCACAGGACACGCGCTGAGTTCCAGACATTGTTATGGCTCGGCTATTGTCGTCGTTGCAGCGATTGGACACAGGCCACTACCCGAATGCTTCTCGAGCTAGTAATTATCACGAGCCCAAATCGAGCGCCCACGCAATGCTCGGGTCCAATTCTATGAACCGCATTCAAATATCGTCATTCGGGTGTACTGCGATCCCCACTTTACGTCATCAAGTTTCGGGAAGGAGAGATTGAATGAAAATGATCAGCTTTTGTCCTTGAAATTACATCGCAACAAAGGAGTTTCTTGGCCAGTGGCGTTGCGTGCGAGTATCCTTGAGTCCCAGCTAGTGCCAGTAAGCTCGTGTAAAGTGAAAAGCATTCCAATTGAATATCGTTGCACTCGCCTCTTTCGGGGACAAACTAGGAAAATACATCCATTTTTGCCTCGTTATTACGGACAACTCACATTATGGAAGATTTTTTTACGTGGGAACGGAGATGTCCATAATATTAACAAAAACATGACTATATATATGTATACATAGCTTGCAGGGTGTTTCTGTAAACGCGGGCCAAATTGCTCCTGCGAAGGCCACGCATCGCGCAGAAAAAAGGTGATTCTTGTAGTGGTCTGCGCCAACATGGCCGATTAAGGAAAATGATTAGAGTGCAATTTGAATAAATAATTACTTTTCAGTAATAACATTTTTAATTAACTTTTAAGGTACGGTTTTGACTAGGAACTGTTGCGAATCATCCGACTACTCAATCCACCCATACTACATTCATATACTAGTGGTCGTAAACCCTGAGACCAGTAAAAAAAAAAAAGGGGGCACAACACAACACTGACGGTTGTTTTGTCCGCACCCCCCTCTCCCCTTTGTTTTTGTCCCTAGTCTCAGGTTTTCTGTATTCTTTTATTTTTCACTATGATCGATCACTACCTCTCCTGCGCCGTAACCGTTATTTATTATAAATAAAATTTCTGTGTTAAAAAAATCTAGAAAAACATTTGTTTGTAAAATTTTGTAAATGGCAATTTATCCAATAAACTCAAAATTCCAATGTCCCGCAACGCAAAAAAAAAAAGAATTACACCATCTTCCCGAGGGGAACTATGGGGTGATGCGGAGCATCGCGGATCGTAATTAATTTATTCCCTTCTTGACTGATCTCTTTTGCCCGGCCGGATTTGGGCTGCGGCGGACGCGAGCGGCCGAGAAACGCTAGCAGACGACAGCCGCAGAGTTGCGGGGAAAGCCCACCCCACTGGAAAGCCCTGGCGTGGCGCTGCGACCCGCGCGCCCAAAACTATCCTCCTTTCACTCCTCCGGGGGAACGCGCGCAGCGCGCCCGCTGCTTATATTCACACTTGAAGGAGAGGGGAGACTAGAGGAGGAGAGTTGCGCATGCGCGCGCGTGTGAGTAGAAGCGAACGCACGCGAAGTGCACGCAGCTGGTAGAGAGAGAGAGCGGAGAGAGTGACGCGCAGCTGTTGGAGAGAGGGAAGGAGGAGAGTTGCGCATGCAGTAGTGTGAGTGCGGACGACGCCGACGCCGCGGGACATAGACCCAAGCAAGAGATGCTCCGCATCTAAAAAGAGAAGTCGGTATTTTACAATTAAGCTTCGTCAGAGCACAGGGCTAATGGATCCTGAGAAATACCACATTAGTTTACTGTCTAAAGGAGTAGCGTCATTGACAAGAAGGGTCTTAATGTTTACTTCGTCAAGGTTAATTCAGGACAACAGGTCATATTATGCTCTGGTTATGACAAAAGGCGGCTGTTTCGGTTGGCCAGTTTGAGCCATACTATTCACGCTTTCTACAAGAAGGAGTGGCTTGGTGTTTTTGTAACAGTGAAAGCCACGAACGATAGGAGATTTCTGCTAGAAAAGGAATTCTTTAGATGGGACTGTTGAACCTTTCCTACTTTTTTTAAATATATTCTTTTATATTGCACTTTTTACCACTTCCTGACGTGCTGCCGCTTTTATAGGGCCATGGAATAGAATGGGATAAAAAACGAGCTTCCCAGCGACCACATCAAGGAGTTCGGTGATTTGGAAGGTATCGACGTTTATCAATGAAATAACTCTTGTTTTCAAGTTTTGTCGTGGGACAGATTAGTATTGTCAATGTAGGGCTCTATGCCGAGTCCAGCCGAAGATATATCAATATAAATTCTTTCTTTTGAATCGAGCACACGTATTGCGCCCGAATATTATTTATTTTATTTTCAATTTTGGAAAATAGGAAACACTCCAAAATTAAATTCTGAATTTCGGAGCATTCAGAATCTACCAATTAACTCCGATAAAGTTCAAGTTTTTAGCAAAACATGAACTCCGAAAAACACCTCCCGAATTCAACGGAAAGTAAACTCCGACAATGCGCTCGCCCTCTCGCGGACGAACGAAGAACCAGGAGGAGCGGGGACGGCGCCGGAAACGGGTGGCAGAGAAAGACGGTGAGCCTTAGTGCTGTTATACATATATATATATATATATATATATATATATATATATATGTCGAGGGGCCTTCATAAAGTTCGTATTATCGGCACAAAATATTGAAAAAAACAGAAGCAAAACAGGCATCAACATGAGCGCGCGTCCCTCTAGTTTCCGCACAATATAAACATCGCATGCTATAGTAGCTCGGAACGCCGCTAGGAGTCGAAACAAAAATGGCACCGCCCGTCGGTGCCAAGCACATGCAGTGATCCGTTTCTTTTCATTTGAAGGGAAGCAATGCCAAGGATATTCATTCCAATCTGGGAGCGTTGTTCGGGGACAACGCCACAGTTTATGACACTTCGGTTAAATGGCGCAGACGCTTCCAGTGTGGCCAAATAAGAGGAAAGCATTTCAAGGACGGCGACCAAGTGATTGCTGAAGTGGAGCGATTCCTGAACACTCAAAACGAGGAGTTCTATAACAATGGCCTCCGGCATGTGGTGCATCGCTGGAAAAAGTGGGTAACTTTTGGTGGCGAACATGTAGACAAAGTCTCAACTCCTACTCGAGTTTGATTGCTGAATCTCTATTCCTTCGTGACAATAATACGAACTTTATGAACGCCCCCTCGTATATATGTATATAATATAAAGTCTCCGCGAGGGGATGTTCCATTTATTTGGAGACTTTTCGTGGATCACACACGCTGTGGATTTCGGCTCCTGCAGTCTGCCAGCTCTAGCTGCGCTCAACGTGACGGCAAAAGCTCACGGTAGTATAGTGCAAAACTTCTGCGTACGATCTACGAAAAGTCTATTATTTCCTGAAAGTAGAAGAGAACTGCTCTCGCAACGGTGCGTGTCGGGCGAAAGACACTGGGAATGGGTTCGCGTTTTTTCGCGCCAAAACTCCACAATAAGAAACGAAAACGTTTGCTCCATGTACTTAAAAAAAGAACTGATTACGCGTATTTGTCTTTAAATAATTATATATATGTATATATATTAAAAAAAAATGTCGGCAGCCTTTTTAGGGCGCGTTCGCGTAAGACAGCAGTTCGCAACGAGTGCTTAGAACGGGCAGTTTTGGCGACTAAAACCGCGACGGTGTGCAGTGAGGTGTGAGCCTCTGACACGGAGACATCAATATAAACGCTGCTCTTTCGGAGTTGGACGGTCACCCTGCGCGGCTGACTTTCTAGAGCACTGGTCATCGGGTACAGTGCAACCGCCACGAAAGCTTCATCCCCCACAAGAATCATTTGCCACACACAATGACGTGGCCGGCGCCCAAAACACGCTCCGCAAGTTTTAAAACTGAGCACGAAACCGAAGTTACCGTACCTTTTGAAAACGAACATGCTCATTTTCTTAACGCACGTCAACATCTCCGTCACTTGTGACATGCTCCTGCCCTGACCGCTTTGCATTTGGACCCAAATAAATTAATTTAAACGCACTGACCAGCGCCAGCGAGCAGGCGCACGAAAAAATCCTGGCAAATATATCCCCGTCTCTTCCGCCATCTTGTAACTACCGAACCACTATATATTGGGCGTTGGAGTTGCAAACAGATATAAGGTACACGCAACATCTTACGGCGTTCCGAAAAAGAAAAAAAGCTCAATTTGAACGGTAACAATTGAGTGTTTTTTGTCGAATTACTCGACGATCCGACGAAGACTAAAAATGGTGCACAGATTTCGGTTCTGATGTGTCAGTCTCTAAATGCAGCTTTTCGACGAGACAAAGTCTTTGTTAAAAACTTTTTTGATAAAAATGCCCTAATTTTATGTTAACCCTTCTCCCACTCTTGAAATAGATTATTCACACACGCGCGCACGCACACACACATGCGCACTCACACACGTACACGCACACACACAAACACAGAAGTTTGATATCGAATTTGGTGCCTCTAAGAGCGTTCAGAACTGTCGATATTTGTGATCCACGAAACCCTAAATGTAAATATGCAGGTAAAAAAAATAAAATAAAAAAAAAAAGGTTTTGGAGTAGACTTATTTTTGAAGTGCGCGCCATTTCGTAGCCGCGGCGCCAGTCATCCGAGTCCGCCATTGTTTGGGCACTTACTCCGAGCGCGTATTGGACGCGAAGCTATACGTGAGCGCTCGGCGAAGACTCGGATCCAATCACACGCTTCGTAGCCCCCCCCCCCCCCCACGCAGGAAATGGCGACCACCAATGTTGCATGAGGGTTTTTTGAAAAGGTTCTATTAGAAGGCCGAGGCACTCGATAGTAGAGTCACTGAATGGGCTATGTATAAGAATAAAATATGATCTCAAAGGACTAACGGCAGAATTTGGTCCTCCAGGAACACTAATCCACCGGCGTGACCCCCCCCCCCCCCCCCCCCCAAGAAAAAAAAGAAGAAAAAAAAAAGACAAAGAAAACAAAAACAGCAGAACGCAAGAAAACAAATAACCGATTGGAAAGAGATGGGAGGGGCTTCGAATTCACTCTCAACTTGTCGCCGACTCTGCGTAATATCGCACGTCATTCTTCAAGCTTGCCCGTCGTTTTTTTGCGCTTGTATCACCCCAAAACGAATTACCGACTAGCCCGTAATACCCTTTTGCGGAATCAACGACCGCACTGCCCTTTAATACGACGGGGTGATTTATTGTTCCCTGCCTCCTTTCCTACGCAGATGACGTACGGCCGAGTGACGTACGAATGACGTCACGAGCCTCTGTATGTACCCCGGCTCGAGGAGAACGACGTGTGTGTTCCAGGTGGGCACGAGAAAAGATACTCCGCGCATACAGTATATGGACATTGGGGGTGAAAGGAATTCCTCCGCGGTCACACAATGCCACGGAACGAAAAGGTCAGTAAGAAAAAAATAGAAAAGAAAAAAACACAGAACACACACACACATGCGCACGCAAAGAAACAGCGACGAGCAAACACACGAGCACCACAAGGGAGGGTCACGTGGTCACCTTCTTTCTTTCTTAACGACACCGCAGAATGCGTTCACGGACGTAACGAGCGCACACACAGACGCGAAATCACGACCCGCTGCGTGATTTCCCGAGACGGCCGGGAGTATGTGCGATGCCACCTAGAAGAGAAGGCCTGCACCTTTTCCCCTCGAACGTCACCACCGCGGAGTGGTTCCACACAGCGCCCCCCCTCCACCCGCCCGCGTATACACGCACGCGCACACGCACGCGCACACGCACACGCACACCCACACACACACACACACATGCACAAAGAGACATGTCCCGGGGATCCGTATAGGCCTTTGGAGAATATAAACGTATTATCGCTTCGTCCCCCATCGAGGCGAAAACGCCGGCCAATACGAATCCCCGGGTTGCCGGTTCGAATCCCGGTCGAGGTGCTCCGCGATCTGACGGTGGCTTATTGCGGACAAGAAGGCGCCACGCGCGTAACCGAGATTTCTGTTGTACGTCAAAAAAGAGCTGCCCGGGCGGCCGAAAATAAACACTCGCATGTTCACATGCGACACGTCGACATGTGTGAAGCAAACATGCTTGGAACACGCTTGAGGGCCTGTCTGCAGATGCTTCTGTCAACGATGTCTGCGGCCAACTGCCTGTCTTTCGTCTGATACACGATCAGTTGCGACTGCGGCTTTAGCGCCGAGATGTTTCGGTGGCGCCCTCCTCTTATGTGGTCTCCGTCCCTGACGTCGCTAGCACCTTGCCGTGACGTCACGAACTGTGATCCCGGCTACTTGTCACTTGCGACGACGAGTTGGATGGTGTGTGTGTGTGTGTGTGTGTGTGTGTGTGTGTGTGTGTGTGTGTGTGTGTTTGTGTGTGTGTGTGTGCGTGCGTGCGCGTGCGTGCGCGTGCGTGCGTGCGTGTGCGTGTGCGTGTGTGTGTGCGTGTGTGTGAAAAGCACCATGGGAGCTAGGAGCCATCCCGTTCTTGAACCAACACCGCAGCGGAAGGTCGACCACAGCGCGACGCTTTTGGTCGCGCATATCGCCAACGGTTCGTCCGCTATTTACGTGCTTATATGCTTATTTCTTAAACACGCCTGACGTGCTTTTGTTTCCCATCGGTCCCCAATCAATAGCGACTAGCTTAACGTCGTCATTAAACAAACAAGAACAAAAATTTGGGAGGGAAATTTGTGGATGAAGGATGACTCTGCCGGAGGCGGCTGCGTACGTAAGGCACCCGATGTTCCTAACCCCTGCGGGAGAATTTATGAACCTCTAGGGGTCGTCATCAATTCCATTGCTAGAAATAAGCTACCGACAGTCCGAACGTTAAACTTAGGACCGAATTTGACTGACGAGTCAATCGAAACAGTTTGCATGAAAATATGCATGCAGTTTTGTCCACTATCCATAATGGCTCGACTATAGCTTTTGTCGCGTGGTAGCTTGCAAACGTCTATATATATTTTCCCATATTTTGATCTCGAGCAGATAGCCTGCGCTGTGTGTCTGATTAAGGTAAACGTGAGCGCGTACGTTCTATTCTTCGCTAAAGCGTGCTGATGGTCGACTATCGCGGTCAATATAAGATAAAATAACTCGTGGTCTTTTGTTTTTTTTTTTGTTGGGCATTGGTGAGAAATTATTTATTATAGAAGCGTTTCCGATCTATCCAAACTTCATCTACTTTTTATCCTTATTAGACAGTGTCCTGTGTTTTGTTACCGTTAAAAAAGGTTAACATATCACAGTGAAAAAAAGCTTTCTTTTTAAAATGTAAAGTGTCTAGTATATTTATTTTTGAATTGTCATAACTCTGTCAGTCATTGCCCTGAAGTTATGGGTATTCAAATCAGATTATACCAAACTCGTGCTCAACCTTCGCATTAATCGCAATGTAACAACATTCGACATTCTGTTATTCACTTGTTACGTTTCTAAGTTCACAAGTTCTAAGTTGTCCGTTTTACCATTACTTCGATGCCGATTTCGAAACGTAACAAACCTCTATAATTTACTCTTGCGCATTATTGTGCACGTATTCGGGGTCAGTAATTTGGATGGTACCTCGGTATTTCATATCTGTTACTGTTGAAAGAGAGAGAGAGAGAGCGAGCGAGAGAAAGTTAGTAACATTACTATTCCACGTTATGAATAGAATTTAGAGGCAACAGGTCTTTCCTTACTATTCTCGGCGAGAAGTTTGGGTATCGCCGTCTGGTGGAACTTTTTGGCAACTACTTACAGTTTAACTCACGAGGAATTAATACGAATCAAGTTTTCTTATCTTGTGTAGTTACATTATCTCAAATGGCAATTTCGCGAACAATTTGGTATTTTTCTCACATAATGTTGGAAAAATTTCACCCAAGCAATATAACGTTAATGTTTTCACGGAGCATTTTCAGAAGGATGTCCAAGTAACATTAGTTACATTATCCCATGTTGCATAGCGTTATAAGCAAATTTGCTAACGCTGTAATAATGCTTTCCCACGATACATGTTTTCTTATAATATGGCCCGAGTAACATTGAAGTAACATTATATTATGTGGTGTAACTTTGCACATCAGCCACAGTTGGCAGCTTTCTAATAACATGAGGGGGTGCACTTTCGAGGCAGCCGTAGTTTCGTATGATTTAGTGCGGAACCATCTAAAATGAACGAGGAAACAATTGTCGGACCCCCGATTAGAATTACGCGGTATACTGGGCGCACCAAGTTGCCAACCCCGATTTCGAATGCAAATTATAACAGAGCTAGCGGAGGTAATTAGGAAACACACGGGCAGCGCGCGCGCGCGCTTAAATAGTGCCACGCATCTACGGCCCCGCAGACATGCACCCGTGAACCGGAAAAGATGCCTGCCAAAAGAGTATGAGGCGAGTCAACGAACTATACATCTCCTGAACCGACCACTTTTCGCAAATTATACATACGAGCTACGGCAAAAAAAGAGTAACACCTTTATTCGCTACCCTTCTCTCTCTATTTATTACTCTATCACTCGCTCACAGCTTGCTTTATTTTATTTTTTGCAGTTTTTTTCTCGTTGTATTGTTGCTTACTTTGACGGGAGTTTTCACGTACCATCTTTTTTTTTCTTTTTCGACGGTGCGTCGACGGCGACGGTCCGCCGGCGTCTGAGCGTGCTCACGAGTCCGTCACGCCACTTCCGGTGACCTCCACCAGGGGTCGTTGCCGTCTTCCGCCTGCTGTAGAGCTCTGTAGCTGCTGCTGCCTCCGCCAAGGTAGCACGTGGTTTTTTTTCGAGGCGCGGCTAGGAGCGCAAACGGTGAGGCCACTCGGGCATCCAGAGTGGAGCGGGGTAATGCGACGGTGGCGCCGTCGTTTCGCGTCGCGGCCGCTGGGGTGCCCGAGTGGCGCCCCAAACGCACGTTGGCCTCATTTTTTTTTAATCAGTTGAGATTCTTTGAGTTTTTGCTTCTAGAACGTGTAACTATTTCTTTCGTTATTTGTATGAGTCAATATTTTTGCGGTCAGTATTTTGATGACGACGCGAGCGTGTTCCGCTAAACCTTCCCGAAGCAACATACGGGCTTCATTTGAAACCTAATAAGATTTTCCACTCCATGGAATTGTTGTTGCTTGCGGGGAATTATTTAATTTCCTTCGTAATTTCTTTTTGCAATTATATTAGATGTGTCTAAGCTAGCACAGACACTTCAGTCAATACATTTCGAAAGTTATTTTTAATTGGTACCGCCTCCGATAAAGAGGCGCTCACATATTTTGAGCGTCGATATATCGACCCTCTTCACTATCATTTAAATGCGATTGAACTTATTTGTTTTTCATTTCGTGTTGTCAACGTTTTTGCTCGGTGATTCAATTAATACATTATTTCGTTAAATTATAGAACCTTTTTAGAGTTGTCAACCATTGTAAGAATGCTGCTTATCTCCCTTATGCCGCTCACTTTAAATTGAACCCTGTAAGCGTCCTAGCTAGCCATCCGGCAGTGTGCGAAGGAAAGCGGTTGTTGTCGAGAATGACCAGCACAGGCATTTTTCTTGCTTTAACTCGGTGACACGAATAATTGTTTATCGAGCGGTTGATGCAAAATATGATGACAGTTTAATTAACGCGGGCCCGCCATTCTAGTTTTATATACATAAAAAACACACATACACACAAGAAATAGGCACCAAAATCAGATCGATTATTCGGCGTTTATTATTATTTCAGTCCCTATTAGCGTTGTTCTTTATTCGTTGTTGTAAGCATTGCATCATACGTGGCAAAGCTACCGTACCGGGACGCGACGAATCAACAAACGAGAGTATGCATTCTTCACTTCCACGCTGCCTCACTTTCGCTCGGTCTTGTTATCCACTCTACGTCACTTTGTGCACCTTCCTTTTCCCAGCCATATTTTTTCGCCGGAGTAGGACTTGCACACAATACCCACCGTTAAACGCAGCTTTCACCTAAAGAGACACGAACGGCGATTCCATTCCCAGCCAAATCGCGTCAGAAATAAACGCCGAAAACCTAACCCTCCTCCTCCCCGTACCAAGCAGTGGGTGAAGATATAATAACAGAGGTCTGGGTGTCAAGAAAAGGATGCAAAAAGCGAAAGACAAAAAAAAAAAAAACAGAAAAAATTAACTGTGGTTGTTAAGATTTTTCGTTTGCTTGTCTGATTCGAGAGCTTTGGTTTCTTTTTTGTTTATATTTTACGTTCTCAAGTGTTCCGCGGCGTCGCATGACGGACCACGGGACGCGGCCCAGAAGTCGTTGTCGTCATCGTCGCCGTCCGTCTGCTCTGGTCCGTAATCACAGGTTGAAGAGCAGCAGAAGCCGCTCCGAGACTTGACGCGAGGGAAAGAGGAGGAGGAGGAAGTAGGGGAGGGTGTGGACCGACGCCGCAACGCCCCCTATACATAACGAGGCCGTGCTGTTGAGTCTTTGACGTCACCTGCAAAAGGCCGATCGCGGGTCACAAATTGAACACGAGTGTGACGTCGGCGTTCGGCTGGGGCTCGTGTGTAATCGGTGAGAACGCGCTAGTCCCAGCCGGGCGCTGAGGCGCCACTCGTATCAAATATGTGATCTGCGTTGGCCTTCTTTAGGTGACGTCAGAAATTCAGCACTGCGGCTTTGCTATCAGCTGGTGCTGGCGTCGCCCGGTTTCGGGGGTGGTGATACAAAAACGAAGGGAAATTAACGTTGTAAACTAGTGTTTTTTTACACTTTTTCCTGCAGTTGCTTTCCTAATTACACAGTTATTCCTGGGAATGTCTTTAGGATGTCCTCACGTTCCAAGGATGTCGCTGTGGACGTTCATAGGACATTTGTGCTGCTTGGGTTGGTTCCTTTATGTACAGATCTATGAAACTACTGTGGTACCTTCTAACGATCAGACGTAGGCACTAATCCCAGGCTGCACAAAATGTCGTCACAACGTCAGAAAATAAAGAAGAAAAAAATGTCGGCGACGTCGACGATTTTTGCGCGACGTTTCGAACGTTTTGTGGAGGTCGTTACAACGTCAGAACCTTACGACGAAAGAACGACTTTGACTCAAATGAACTCGGACTCTTTGAACAAAACAAGCTTTGACTCGAACGAACGACTTCAACTCGAATGAAGTCGGAACAAACTCGACAGAATTCCGACTTTGACATATGTCGTCGCGTAGATTCCTCACCGAGGCTTCATAAATGTTGGGGTGTAAACACGCCGCAGCTCCGGGCACGTGGATCGAAAGCTCGGGCTGCAGAACCCAGGGATCCTGGGCTTTGTCCCCACCCTGCCCGTTTTGATCTGGATGAGCATCGTACCGGCGTGCGGTCGTGTATCACTACTGCGTGGTGCACGTTAAAGGCCCTCAGGCTAGCGGTTGTACTGTACTGGCTAAATTGCTCATCTACAGCTCAGGGCCCGTTTGCTCAAAGCGCTAACCGTGGCTAGGTTAGCCGCAGTACCTAGGAGAGGGATTTTGAAATCATGTGACTGGCTCGGTAGGGATGCGGGGAAACATGGTGGTGCCCCGGTGAGTGAGCGCCGCTCGCTGGAACTAGTATGTCGTTGTAGCTACAATATCGGGCGCGTCCGTCAGCAACGAATAGTGCAGGAGGCTTTTGCTTTGCCTCGTAGCATGCACCTCGGTGCTTGGGAAATTTAGAAAAGGTCTACTGGGACGCTGCCTGATTTTGTGTCCTATCAATACCCGGCCGATTGAGTCAAGGCAATCCACTTTCCAAAGACGTTGCCATGCCGACAATTATCACGTTCATTTAGGCTTAGAATGGCCAGAATCGAAAGACTATCTAAAAAATGCGGCGAGGTCATTGCTCATGCTTTGCGATTTAAGTGATGTAAGGCAAAGCGAAAGCCTCCTGCACCTTTCGTTGCTGCCTAACGCGCCCGATATTGCAGCTATCAACGACATATTAGTTTTAAAGAGCAGCGGCGCTCAACTAGGGCACCGCCATGTTTCCCCGTATCCCTACCGAGCCAGTCACGTGACTTTGAAATCCCTCTTCTAGGTACTGCGGCTAACTTTAGCCGCGTTAGCGCTTCAAGCAAACGGGCCTAGACGTTCATAGGGGCTGACTGACTTCTTGCTGCGTAAGCTTACATAGAAATAAACAAAAGCTAAGAGGGTCCTTGGAAACGAAATTAACAAGTTACAGGTGAATTCTAAAGTATTTTTATCCCGTGAATTTGAATATCACGTTCATTACTTCCGAAGATGTAACAAACGCGAGAAAACACGAAAAACCTCCGACCAGTCGTTCGCCATAAAATGATATTTGGGCCGCCAAGCGTGTGTCGCTCGTGTGAGCAGCGCGTGCAATTCCAAGCTTGCAAGGTTCCGCACTGGCACCAGTCGTGACGTCTTTTCTGACTTTTCTTAAAAATAGCGAGAGTGCGCGTGCATAGCTTTGATAGGCGCTGAAGATGCGCGAGAGCAGAAATTCCGAAAAACTCCTGATATGCCGTCATGCTCCGGGAAGGAAGGGCTTCGGCGGTACTTTGAAAATGTTTTTCTGCAGGCTCCGCGCACCAAATTGAAAAAATAATCTCGATATTTGTGATCCTAGCGACCAAATGAAGACGATTTAAGTGTTTTTACTCAAATACAGAACCTGTTCGACTTCCCTTTAATAAATGTTGAATTATTTTTCTGGTTTACTATTTCGTGTCTGACAACATTATTGATCACGTGCCACTTGTTTTAATTTAAAATAAATAAGTAACCCGGTTTTGCATATAAATAAAGAAAAAAAAAGACTCGGTGGCCTTGAGGCAAAGCGCCGGCGTATACGGATCCCCAGTCGGCGAGTCTGATACCTGGCCACTGTACAAACTGACGACGCTTATTGCGGATGTGGCGCCTTGTAACTGTAAGCTCTTCCGTTGCACGCCACATTCGACCATCATTTAGGCGATGCCTCCACAATGGTGCTATCATGCACCAATGTGCATGGTGATCATTTCCTCATTGGTGTTTTGCGCTGCTGAGAACGTTGGCTTCACCTGCATCTAGTCATAGTGCAGGTGAAGCCAACTTTAGGGAGGTCCTCAAGCAGTTTCAAAGGCTAATTCACACAGAAGCATTTGCTTACTTTTTGTTTTCTCGTTACGTTATAACTTATAAATAAGATTCCTAAATCCGAAAAAAAAAAGAAAATTTGAGTTAGGTAAATTTTTTGTCAAGTTAGATTTATCCGGAGAACTACAATCTTTAAAATCACGACACAGAAAGCAAGAAGAAAAAAAAGCGGTGTTTTACAAATAAGTTTTGTAAGAAGCACGAGGTCAGTGGTCCTGAAAAGATGCAACTTCAGCTTCCTTTGAAATCTCGAGTTATTGACAAGAGGTGTTCGCGTTTTAGCTGGTCAAGGTTCCTTCAAGACCACGGGTCACGGTACCCGGACTTTATTTATTTTGTTTTTGAACTTATAGCAAATTGGGAACGCAGTAAAATAAACTTTAAATTTCGGGGAATTGTGAATGTAACAAAAATAAACTCCGATAAACCCCGAATTTTCAACGAAAAATAAACTCCGAAAGATAGCCTCCGAATTTCACGAAAAATGGACTCCGAAAACACATTGTGAATCCTTCTTATAAGTCCCCGAAACATCCGTGCCTCGTATATCGCGTGCAAGGCTACTCCTTAAACTGGTTACTACGCTTAATATGAAGCACATATATTTCGGTGACTCTCGACGTAAGCAGACGTAAGCTTCCGTAACATAAAGCAACGTAAGCCAAACGGTGCTGGGCGAACCGGACTTCAGAGTTTAAAATGGCTTAGAACATATTCCGGTTAAAATTAGATTCGACGCGAAAGGTAAACCACTACATGAGATACGCCTAGGCCCTTGTGTATCGGAAATCCATTACCCATATATTTGTTTTAGTTTTTGTGCGTGAGCGTCGCCATTTTGGTTCTTGGTGGATATCGAGCGCCATTAACGATTGTTACTTTTTAAAAATGCCAATTCCTGAGCTTTAGATGCTGTGCCAGGAAGCTACGAGGGGATATCGTCTTGCTCTGTGGCGGACTGTTTTTAACATTTCTCGAGTGCGGAAAACCGCTTCCTGCGATTTCAGAGAAAACTTCGGACAGCTGGCAACAATGACGTTGAGCACCTAAGATTGCTGAAGCGTCGTTACTACTGAAGCTGTAGATTATGTATAGTGCCTCTACAAACACCCATCCGCGGAACGACACTTTGTAACAATAAAATGCTGCCCAACATTTTTTTTTTAAATTTTAGCACACCGCGCACATCAGCAGTGGTACAAACTTCCGCTGCTATTGGTGCCTCTAGGTGTATCTTTCGGTTGTTAGTCTGCCAACTGGCGTCTTTTCTTTCCGAGTTCCGGCTGTTTTCCTAGCACCGATTTCTTACGTTCCTACCAATGTCAAAATGACCGATGTTATTAAGGAGCATTTCAATAAATTTTGTTTCCAACTCCACATAACTGCGGCTGAAACCCACCAAAGGCCAAGGACGGCTTTTTTTTTTTTTTTGTGGGGGGGGGGGGGGGAGCAAGCATTAAGTTAATAAAGCACGTTTGAACGGTTTGAACATATTAAAAATGGCCAGGAAACATCTCGTCAATGCTAATATTAATTAGTCTTTTTTTTACGTTTGAGGAATTGTGCATAAGGAGTGGTTATCCTGTCAACGGGAAGTTTTAGTGCGTCATTTTGAAATGACCAGGGAAAAAAATGTGAGGCAGAAACGGCTTGAGGCGTGAAAATACGGTAGCCATGGTTTCTACACCATGACAACGCGCCCGCACACACCACACATTCGGTGGCACTTGAAAAGTACAAATTAGGTGCCGATGGAGACATTGCTCTTTTCGGATCTCTCCTCAAAGCTGTGGCTTTTATTTTTGATTTTTCGACGGTGGTGCAACACCAAGTGGATTTGCCTTCGTTTGAACGGCCCGTAAGTCCCCGAAAGTAAAGCTAAAAAAACAACGCCAAGCAAAAAAAAAAAAAACAAAAAAAAACGTTTACGCCGGCATTTTAGTTTGGATCGAGAACTTGTTGAAGTTAAATGGCTAAATCCTGGCATTATGGTTCTAATCTTTTTCCCGCTCCCTTATCAATACGGTTTTTTTTTACTTTGCTGCTGAACCAGATGACAACAACAGATGAAACCCTGCGAAATAAGGGAAAGGGAAACTTGTATTTTTTACGAGTAAAAGATAATGGGAAGCCGACCCTCCATATGGCAACTGGCAGGTTCTTCCGTCATTAAAGATAACGAAAGAAGGAAAACGCTGCCAAATGTATTTCATTGTTTCTTCCTGCACACGCTGCGCGGCGTTGTATTCGCAACTCTAGCATCAGAGGAGGTGCCACCCAGCGGGAGATACGCGAACGAGTGAAACCGGGAGCTTGCGCCCGTCCAAATGCACACGAAAATTAGAGGAAGCGCCCAAGAGGCACAGGGGCGAAACAGTACAGCTGGGACTGAACGAGCATCATGTGTATTTGTGTGTGTGATATTTATGTTTGTATTTAAAAATGCTCCGACTTTATATAAGGGAATCGTAGGAGTGGAATGAAAACACATGCTTGGATATACTAACAAAAATAACATAATGCAAGCAGTACACGCCCTATGCTAGAAGACTAACAATATTTTGAAGTCTGTTATAAGAAATGCAAGATATTGAACAAGAGAAACACTTTTATACGATCCTTTGTACAACCCAAAGTATATCCCAAGACGACCTGATGTGCTTCCAGCATACATTTCTCAATCTCAAATGAACGAATCGCTCCATTGATGTATTAGATGTGGTGTAACTAAATTTACCACATTGGAGCAACGCGTAGTATGCATGCTGCCTGTAAGTGAGCAATATTATGATAGTATTGTAGTGAAATTTACGATGTTGGAGCATCCCATAGTATATGTTTATTGCCGGCAAGTAGACCAGCATGTAGCCGATTCAGCATATCATAAGACCTCGCTCAGCTCATTGTACCTTCTTAATTGAATGTGCACACTTTTCCTCTGTTACACTAATGCATGATTTTACTCTCATCAGCCATGTTGTTAATGATGTTTTCGTGAAGTATAATGTTGGTTACTAGCATGTGCCTCATGCCGCGCCGCTAGATACGTGCATGTTAGAAAAAGTCTTACTATGCGTATTATGTGCGCTGCGTGGCCCCAGAGCGAACATCCTTACTAATGTCAAGTCGGAGCGTCTTCAGCTATAAATATAAAGTTGTAAATTCATTCGTTTATGAAATTCACACGTTCACTTAAACGTTATTTACACCTTCCGAATTGTATTGCAACCGACGTAATATTTTAATTTTATGCCTTCCGTTAACCGGAATGACACCGGTAATGTTATAGGTGCTAAAAAATGTTCTCAGATGACCCATCTTGCGACCGAAGTTTGACGGCTTTTGTTATAAAGATTTTTAACCGCAACTGCAGATTAAAAAAAAAAAAGAACAGCAAACAATTGGATGGTAAAACGCGATTTAAAGTGAGCGCTTTCAAAACAATAAAAAATTCCACTTTGCGAACCAAGTTGCTAATAAGGTGATATACTGCATTCTTTTGTTATTACAAAAAATAAAGACAAAACATGTAACAAAAAAAAATTAACGTCTTTAAAATTTGTTAAGAGACCAAGAACACACGCTTTCAATGACTTTGGTCTAGAAAACGACGGTTTCAAATAAGATCGTTGAGTAGCGCCACGTTTGAGGAATATATTGATGAACCATTGGCAGTCATGTTTACAGAAATGAAGTACTGCTTACCCGCCCCTCCCCCCCCCCCCCACACACACACCAAGAAAATAAGAAAAAAAGAAAGGAGGAAAAGAACCCTCAAATATCCGCAAATATAAGAAAACGAAAACAATATCTGTCACAATTACAAAAAAAAAAGAAAACTGTTTGTATAACCAAGTACAATTTTTTCACTGTGCGAGATAAAGATTGGCCATGACGTTTCGAAGAAGCGAATATTTCCATTAATACACATGATGAAAGCCCATACAGAAGGTGTCTCTGCCTCAACAAATTTAGCGTTTTTTTTCTCCCCAAAAACAAACTATACACATCACCCAACTATCATTCTCCGCCAAAATGTAATGCTAGCGGTCCTAACCAGATGCCAAGGTTTAAAAAGTGACCGTTATCTTATTCAAGAGGTATATGTGATTTCCTGAAATATTCGATGGGAAAATGGCGGCTCGAATACGTGTGTGGAGCAGAATGGCGCCAGTTACGAAAAACGGACAAAAACGAAGCCCCATTTTCCCATTGAACGTTTTAGAAAGTCACAAACTCTTGATTGAGCGAACGGTTATCTCTGTAGCTTAGGCAGCTGGTTTGGACAGCAAGCGCTACATTTGGGCGGATAATGAGCGTTCGGCAATGCATAACTTACGTTTGCAATAAAAAAATTGAATTACCCTGTATATATGGAGAACACAGAAACATACGACTTAAGGTGGAACCCCACCGTTCATGTCATTTTGCTTCTTTTTTGACGGTTTATAACTTGTTTCTCCTGCTTTCTAGAGTCATAAAGTTAGTGTCAAATCAAAGGGCCATTCTTTAGCTATACTTTAATGTCTCGATATTACGTTTATTATTCGTTGCTAGTTTATTACTTGAGCTTTAATTCGACCACAGTTTGAGATCACCCTGCAGATTGCGGTTTTTATGGGGCAGAACGTTTGATGCATGGTATTCTCCGTGTTATGTAGACATTCGAACGCGATTTCTGATCATGTCGCTTGCCCTCCGTGCACGCAGTGTTTATACTTCTACTGACGGCAAAACACATCCACGTTCTTTTTTGATATTGCGCCGTCTTGCGTAACAACACGGTTCGAGGTTCACTTTGACCAACGTCGCTCAACTTCGTTCGTGCAGAGCCATGCAATGAGTTATCTTTCGCCCGCGCACGTACGTGTTCTATATTGAGTTTCAGCCTAACTCGACACAAAGGGAACACACTCTAAACCTTTACAATCTCGAGTATGTAAAAACAAAAAGACGTTAAAGAGGCTTACACTCATAGATATTTCATCCTTATTTAAAGTAACGCACTCTTTTTTATCTCGGAATAGGGCGCTGTTGCGTGAAACAACCTTCACTCTTGAAAGGCGTAAAAAGGGCATCGAAAAGGCCTTTGCGGTTGCTGTGCGGTTACAGCTTTAGCGGAGGTTATTTTATCGACTACATGAAATAATTAGTGCCCGAATCAATGATTTTTACCTATAAAGATGCGTTCTTTGACGTGCGAGGTATTATGCTTTATGTGAAATATTTACGAGGACAAAGCAATGTACTTGTGATTTTCGCAATTGCGAAGACGCTCACCTACGAGTGAGTATATCTTTCAGTTGTTGAGCGAAACAGGGGTGCCACTTGGAAAACTTATCTAAGTTATTGTATATGCGGGGATGTTTACGAGAAACAGGAACCGCGTTTTTCGGTCCGTGTAAATAAACTATGCAGCGCAGAAAGCTCGAAATCCGTGAGAATGTGAGGTTGGCAGTTTGGATATACAACGCGAATGTTTGAGAATATGACGCAGCCTGGATCAACATATAACTGAGAAAATTAAATTCCCCTGTAAGCCGACGTCCACCTAAGCCTAATATCGTCAAAACAGATCTCGGCATTAAGGACGTTTGTGGGATTTGTGCAAGTGGAAAACACTTGTCAGCAAGAAAGAGAACAATGTTTTCTTCTTTGCTGACACGCCATTTTCACTCAAATAGAGGCTGCAAAGGCCAACGGTGTCATTTCTTAATCGACTATATTAGGCTTAGGTGGACGTCGGCTCACAGAAAAAAAAAATGTTTTCAATTAAATTTTGCTCCAGGTCACGTCATGCTCTAAGGCCCGCTTCAGACGGGGCAATTTCTCCCAGCAACTTGACGTCGCAACACTAGCAACACGGGCCGCCCACGTTCACACGCAGCAACCGAATTGTTATACGATTCACCATCATCATCGTTAACTTTACAGTTTCTTGCACTATATTGACACACAGTTACGCGCTATAAACGTGTTCTTATATCTTTAAATGGCGCTGTGAACACTAACTCGTCTTTCTGAAGCGGTTTATTTCCCCCAAAAACGATTCATTTCAAACAAGAACCAAGTCTTTGGTTGTCATCAATCATCACCGCCACAGTGGTGTTACGGGAAAATATCGCGTCCCTGACTCACTGCTGCCACTTCGAACGTCTCCGAGTTGTTCGAGTTGCTCGTCCTTTTCGGGCCGGGATCTAGGGAAAGCTAAGGAGCAACTCTCCAGAAACACTTCAATTGCTGTGAAAGTTGCGCCGTCTGTAGCGGGCCTAAAACTTTCGCGTTCGATCCCAACCGCTAACGTCATATACTCTCACAGAGTTCGAGCTTTCTGCGATGCATAGTTTATTTACCCGCACTGACACCAGCCGTGACGTCTTTTTCTGATCTTTTCGAATATAGCAAGAGTGCGCGTGCATAGCTTTGGTAGGCGCTGAAGATGCGCGAGAGCGGATATTCCGAAAACTCTGGATATGACATCACGCTCCAAGAAGTAGAGGCTTCGGCGGTACTTTGACAATGATTTTCTGCAACCTCCGTACACTAAATTGAAAAAGAATCTCTATATTCGTGATCCTGGAGGCCAAATGTAGACGATTTAAGTGTTTTTCCTCAAATACAGAACCGCTGCAGTTTCTCTTTCAGTTACATCACAAACTTTTCACATGTTACGCTCCAATGCCACCGTGATATCGTACATAATGTTATTTGGTCAGATTGGCCTTAGCTGTTAGCGCAATGTGGCCTCGTTTACACACAGCTATCGAACCTAATGGCCTGGAAGAAATACCCTGTAATATGTTTTTCGATTGTTTTCATACGCGCTTAACTGTATCAACACCAATTAAATTGGTTGTGTTTTAAAGATGTTTAAAGTAGGCAGTCAGCTGCAGTTCTTTTCATCTGTGCAGTATAGGGGATGAATTTGGCAGAACAGTATGATCGTCTGCAGTCTATAGCAAAATGAGTAAAGTTGAAAAGTGCCTATCCCCAACTCTCCCCCAGACATGTACACATTACCTATCCACCTTACAAGGTAGCGAAAGAGGTAATGTTACAGAAAACACACTGCGGTCATGACAGGGCTTTTTGTAGTACATAAATTTCCCGCGAGTCCCAAGAAAGAACAACAACATTATGGTCAAAAGTAAAAAAAAAAAAGAAAAAAAGAGAGTTTATTTATTTATTTATTTTATTTAAAAGTTCCCTCAGGGCCCGAAGGCATTACAGAGGGGAGCGGGTTACATCAGTGGAATTCAACAACATACAATAAATAACAACCTATGAATGCAAAACAATATGTACATATTAGTGAAACGCTGAAATGTGAACATTGTTAAGGCAGTTTTGAAAGCAACGCTGTCAGATATTGATACCACAGACGCTGGAAGGTGGTTGCACAACACTGTGGTTCGGGGTATGAATGAATTGTGAAAAGTAGTAGTGTTACATGAAGGTACGCCCATCTTGTGTCGGTGATCGAGACGCGGTGATATGTAAAAAGGAGATGCTAATAACTTGTCACGCAAAGTATGATTGTGGTAGTAGATTTTGTGAAACAGGCACAAACGGAAAACTTCTCTACGCGATGCAAGATTAGGCAGGTTCAAACTTGATTTCATGGATCTTACGCTGGCAGTACGGTGATAATTAGTAAGTATGAATCGGGCGGATCTATTTTGAATTGCTTCAACTGCAGATGTTAATACGTCAGTACCGGGGTCCCAAATTGAAGAGGCATATTCTAGTTTAGTGCGAACAAGCGTTTTGTAAAGAAGTAGTTTACGCGATAAGGGGCTGCTGAGAATTTTCGTTTTATGAAACCCAGCATACGATTGGCGTTACTTGTTACGTATTGAATGTGAGTTTCCCGGGACAGATTGGATGACATATGAACTCCCAAATATTTGTAGGTTGTTACTTGTTGTAAAGGAGTATGGTTCAGGTAATAACAAGAGACATCACTGTGAAGTCGAGAAACCCTCATTACCTTACGTTTGTTAGTGTTAAGCTGCATACGCCATAAGTCAGTTTTTGCATTACTTGCTTGAGTGGCATGAAAAATCCACTTAATTTAGTGTTTAGTAATTTTTTTTTAGTAAAATAGTATCTAGTGTTTTTTTCTCCCGCCAGAGTGGACATGTTGCTACCACCACAATTTATGAGTGTGCCGAGTGGATTCGACTTATCCAGGTTAGGGTCCAGTTAGACGTGTTTCCAGAGTGGTCTGTGCCCAGTTACAATTTTAATGAAAACATTCTCCATCTCGGTCAAACCGAGTGAGAAACCACCATATTTTAACTTTATGTACACATCCAGTGTCTATCTCTGGCTTGAGGAACAGTGGTTATCATACTTCCAGTGTTATATCCAGTTTATATTTTCTCGATTGCAAATTTCCAGTATCATTTCCAGTCAAATTTCAGACTGTTTATTTTTGTCAGTAAGTGACCCTTCTCCTTACAACGTAGCTAGCGATATAATGCCAAAGAATAAAACACCCAGCACTCAGGTCAGAGCTCTTTGTAGCAACAGCCATTCCGCCACGAGTCACACACAAAAAAAAGTGATCCCAGCTCCACACACATGACGTCCGGTTTGCGTAGACAGGTGCGTTCATTATACACACCTCCGTTCGTGTGGCTCCCCGTGCTTACCTGTACGAGTCATTTTATTTCAGATTGTGTCTGCATTTCTTTTTTCTTTTCCTCTTTTGCTACAACCACGACCCTTCCGCCTTTATCATTGCCTTCCCTCTCGTCCCCCCCGGGTTCTCTCACGCTTTCTCTTTCCGTTTTCTCCCTTTCCCTTTTTCACGTAATGTTACGTTGCCTCGCCAGAGCGGTCGGTTCCGACCGACTGACGACGTCCGCCCGCAGACCTTGAATGCAGCTCATAGCGCGGTGGTAGTGCCGCCGCCGTAGAAGCCTATCTCCGACCATACTGCGACTGTCCACCGGCCGGGTGGACGCCGGCGGACGCCATGATGGTGTCGAGTGCGTCTTCCTGTCTTCTGTCTCAACACCGAACTTTTCGCCTCGAAACATGGTGCGCTCACACTTAGCGACTCGTGTGACTCGTCGAAAGAGTGATGATCACGTCGAACTCGTTGTTACACGGCGACCTGATTTCGAGTGGCACGAGCAAGTTTTGGATTTGGCTTCTTCGTTCCCCCGTTTTGCAGACGATTTTTCCGGAACCGGCGGAAGAAGAAAGTGGTCGTCTGCTGCCGTTTGGAGCTTCTCGTCGTCTGTTTTCCGGCAGGTAAGCCTTTATTCTTTTTATTTTTATTTTCGAGTGTTCAATTTCTATATATGTCTAACATGGTCTGTTATGCCTACTTTTACTACTACTACTAATACTAGTACTACCGCGAAGAGAGCCAATTGATTTTAAGATTGGAGGCTTGCAGAACTGTATTAGGCATTTTTTTTTTAAAGTTAAGTTGTCTGCAGCTTTATATCACGTGATAACGGTACGTTGCATTACGGTATGCTATGCCTACTTCATAACCTCCTAGTTGAAACCTATTGTTTTTTATTTAAAATAATAATGCTAGGCCTAATAACTTCTGAGTAGAGGCCTGCATAACTGTGTTAGGTGTCTTTCTTTTAACTTGTTGAATTATTCGCTACGTTACCCGAGTTACTAACGCCGATATGCAGTGATAGTAGCAACCGCGTGTCACACGGTTACAAAAGCAAGCCGTAAAACCCAACCGTTTTCCCGAATCTTAACTTATCGCACGTGGTAAGCTGTGAATTAGTTTCCTTTAAATTTCTTTTACGGCAAAAAAAAAAAAAGTTCTTCTTTTGCATGCCTGTTCATATGTCAAGCGAATATCTACAGTTCATAATCGGGATTCAAGCTGTGCAAAGAGAAGTTTCGAAGGTCGTTACCGAAAGTTGCCACATTTGTTTAGCGGACCGCCATTGCTGTTCAATTGGAGATCGTGGCCACGTGTGAATAAGAGCGTTCCAGAACGAATTACAAAGCCAAAAGTTGTCACTGCCCGTGTACAGCTTAACACGAAGAAGATGAAGATGCAAGAACTGTTCATTTACAAAGTGCATCCGGTGTGCTCTACCAAGAAAGAACGCCACAGGGTTCAACACATCGCAACTCCTCCTTACGAAACTAAACATGCACGTTTCGTACCGGTGCAGCAGTGTAAAACAAAGTTCGAGACTATCGCGGCGAGATCGGCGGCTAACACGCTTCGTTGGCCCCGCGGTGACTCACGAGACATTGAAGCCAGCTGCACGGCTTTCCTAATTATTTGCGTCACAGACGACAGACTCCATTGCACGGCACGTGTGACGCAACTGGAACGAAGCAGATTTCGTCCATTGTCTTTTATTCCTGTTATTATATTTTTTTCGTAATACAAAAGTCTTTAGATGCGGTTTGCCTCGAATGTGACGCAATCTATACATCAAAAACATAAAAAAATCTTAATTCAGTAACGTGTTTTAGATAAGAAATCTGTAGAGGTGTTCGTAGCACTGTAATGTATACTATGGTACCTAACAGCTTAAGAACCTTGGGGCGTGGCCTATTATGCTAATCACGCTTCTTGCTTTGTGATTGGTTCTTCGTCATCCTTATCGGCCAATGCTGAAATACTCTTTGGCCGTGGAGCGACAAATGAGATGTTCAAAACTCGCCACGCCCTTTTCTTTATTATCAGTGATTGTTGAGGGAGAAACCTGTACACCTTTTCTGCAAGGGCGCAGCCATCTTGAATATCGTCACTTCCGGTATGCGCTAAAACATCGTTTTGATCTCTCCACACGCTGCTGAAAGTTCTTCACGAAAAAAAAGAAAAAAAGCGCGATTGTCACACATTCTTTGTTTTGGCTCGTCCATATTTTCTCGCATATTCTAAGTTGAAATGTCTTATTTTTTTTGTCCCGCATACCGGAGACGGAACCCACGTGACCAAGAACAAAAGGAAACTAAAAGAACAAACAAGAAACAACACAAAAAACAACGCCTATATACAGAACAGTGGTTAGCGCGAACACGACATACCCGATTTTTCGCCATTTGGCCAAGGACTTAATATATAGAGTGCGGTGCCCACCCAACACCAGGTGGGGCAGCGTACGTTCCTTCATCACACGTGGATACTGCGTTAAACTGTTGATAACCACGTTTAAGTCTGGGGAGAAAAAAAATAAGTGTTTACATGCTTTACGGCTCGGGGTTTTAAGCTCTTAGGCACCATAGAATCTGTCACAGTGCTGCGAACATACTTTATTCTTGTGCGGTGTGCTGCCAAACGTAATAATTCGAAGAGGTAAATAGAATCGCAAGTACGGACAAGCGGTTAGACATCATGGCAATTTTTGAATATTGCACTATTATAGACCGAAGGAATTTGTTGGTGGTAGCTTGTAGTAGCAAACTAGCTGTAATACGCGAAGTTGATTTTTTTTTCTTATTCAAAGAAAAATAACGAAATATGTGTATGTTGTTTGTGTTTACAGGAAAACGTGTACGTACATACATGGTTTGTGGTTTGCAGAACGACCAATAATGGGGGATGATTAGCGGATCACATTGTGTTATAAATTCAAATGAAAAAACTTCCAAAAAGTTTGGCCATTTTTTTTGCGTTCACACACAATTATATACGTATCAATATATTCAAGGTTGTTAACGTAGCTATTATTTAACAGTTCAATAATTTTATCCTCTTACCATGTCACAGCCGTTCTTTTGTCAACTTTGGTCCGTGTACTATTAACACTCCTTCAACAATTCAATTAAGTTAACGTAAACATTAAAAATCTTGAAGTTAAAGAAAATGTACATCAAAACAACAGGGCTGTGCAAGTATAATTTATATATTAATTATTATTTACCAAGAAAACGTTTGCATTAAACCGTCGTGCTCCTGGACTATAGACGCTATGCAGCAGTAGTGCGTGGGCGACGCCATAACCGACCTTCAGTTTTTGTTTCCTCTTATTCCGTCTGCTTCTACTTGATCATTACCACAGCAGGACAGGTTATAAGCCTTTTTAGGTGCTACGGTGTCCTTCTCCGCATTGGCTTTTGTGGAAGCCCTTCAACACACGCTTCAGTGGCTCGGCATTTCGATATAAGACAAGGAAGGTCAACAATGGCGGCCGTAACCTGGTGCGTCTGCAAAGTGCTTGTACTTTTCAACTAGATCGCAAAAGAGCACCATGGGCACAGGGAAATTTCTAACCGAAATGCGGGCACGAAAATCACGTGCAGCTAGTTAAAGAGAATAAAAATAAACAGACGTAAGGAAGAGAAAACAACCAGATGCAACTCCGTGAAAAGAAAGAATTATCGAAATTATTGATGCGTATCTCGATTCTGCTGTTCCTCGAAGAAAGAGTTCCAAGTTGCCTCTTGTGTGCTCGAGACACAATAATTGAGCAGTTGGGGCGCACGCAATTTATGTGCATTTCCCAAACGAGTCTGCAGGCCTGGACGTCCGAAAACAGCCGCGCGGAATAATTTCGGCAATCGTGAGAATCCCAGAGCAGCGTTGTTTCCGCGGATTATCGGAATTTAAATCTCGTACTCGAGACTGGACTAATCCGCTTGATGTTTCCCGAAAACAGAATGTGTAAACTTTTTTCTTTTTGTATATATTGTTAACTGGAACGCGTTCGTTTTAGAGGAACGCCGCCGTTCCATCTTGAATCGGTGGACGAACGGCAACTCGTTCACGTTTCCCAGGGAACAGCAGGAGGAACGGCGTTCCTATGTTCTTCGCCTCTAAATCTGCAATTTTACCAGAATTTAGTAGCAGCCTTTTTTATTATCGATTTTTTCAATTTTAGACTTCATAGGACGGTGAATTAGTGTCCGAGAGAGAGAGAGAGAGAGAGAGAGAGAGTCGAAAACAAAGGACTCGAACAAACGTGATCGTGGCGACGCGACACGTATAGTTCGATGTGGATATTTTCATTTGCTCGCTTTATTTCATCCACGGAGTATATCCGGCAGAGTGTCGAATTAAAATACGCAAACGTTTACGTTATAGCGACGCGTTCCACTCTTTGAAACGTAAACGGGAACGCGTTTCTTCCGAACTACAGGAACTAGTAACGGGAAGCTCGTACCACGACCGACAAGGAACGAGGAACGTGGACAACGTTGGCTACTCCAGACACTGCCAGCTTGGACAACGGAGCCCTTGTAAAACATCAGATATGTATAAGATTTTCTTTTGTCCAATAAACGCATACGATCACATAAAATCATATAAGCGCATATAAGAATTTTATGAGAACATATAAAATCAATATAAGATTCCATAAGAAGTTACGAAAGACTTCTGATCAGTTTTTTTATAAATTCTTATATACTCTTGCATAGTTCTTATATGTTCTCGAATGATCCTATTTGATCATATGCGTTTATTGGACCAAGAAATTTCTTATACATATAATACTTTTCACTAGGGAGTGCGTGGCTTAATATGCTAATTTTAATTATTATGCATATTAAGATTAATATTACGCATTATTATTATTACTTATTAATATGCCGGAACGATTACAAGATGTCTGATACTCGCCACACCAAGCATCTCTAATTGCGGGATTGTTTGTAAACCATGTGTTGGTGTATATATGGTCACTCGGAAATTTAGAAACGTAGGGTTGGCCTATCCCGAACCTCTTATCACTGCTAAGCAGCCGATGAAATTACGGCATTAGCCCATTAGTAGGCCATTACAACGACTCTACAAGCATAAACATAATGGGCCTCACCTTCAGTGGCTAAGAGCGCACGAACAAAGATAGTCAATAGTTTGTTTACAATATTACATGCACCAAAAATTGCAGGATTTGTTTTTCTTGTTTTTTTTTTCGATGACAATTGTTGTTTTACTTTAAAGAAGACAGGACGGCACAGATCTTATCCCAGTACACAGAGTGAACTTTGCGGTAGTAAGCGTCCAATGTTATCTCGCTAGCCCACTGCACGACCGGTATGTATGTGAGCACATTGGCTTTCCACCCTATACCATCGTTTCTGCGAAAATATTTCAAGTTCGTTCACACCGAGCTACCCTTTCCGCAATCTATGGAAATTTTATCCTCTCCCATTCCCTCAAATAGAGAGGGCGCTAGGTGCAAAGAGAACCCAGTGAAAGCTTTTTTTTTTTTGCACCCGAACTCGTCGGTCCGTGTTCAAAACAACTTACGCATTCAAAAATATTCGTCCTTTGCATGCGTGCCGTGTTTGGTTTCGTTCGCACACTTTATCTAGATTTATATCCACACGCGCTTCATTCGAGTTCTGGGAAGCGGAAACACCGAAACGCTCGCCGCGCTGCTTCCGGTCCGGAAGTGACGTCATAATGGGGAGGGCGGAAATGGCTTCGGCTGCATAATAATGAAGTCGTCTGCGCATTCATAATGAGGTCGTTGAGCCGTCTAATTGGCCGTCTCCGCACCCTGACGTCGCGGACAACAGTGCTCCCGTCGGGAATAATTGCAGCAACGTGCTCGTTTGCACGGGGGCGACATTGGAAACTGGGACCGGTGTTGCCAGACGACCGTTTATTTTTCCAACGGCTTTTGTCCGACGGACGCAAACCGAATCGCCGGAGGCGGCGTAGGACGTCGTCGGGGAGGATGGATTTCGTCTCGTCGGTTCGGGTGCAGCCCCAAACGAAAACCCTCAGGGTCGGGTTGCACGGGCGCTTGAACGACTATATGCACTTTCTGTAGGTATCTTCGTAATTCTCGATTTGCCTTATAATTCACCAAATACGTCAACAAACATCGCTGCACTAGGAACCCATATATTAGGGCAAAATTATGTTTTCGCGAAACAAATGCTCGGCATACTCTGTATCTTAGACTGCCTGCTCGACCTGCAAGCCTGACCTGCCGGGGACGTCACGTGACCGAGAAGCGCGTGTTGATTTGAATGTTGGTTTTGGCATCGCCATCTTTTGCGGATTTTGCGGTTACCGTTCTGAGTTTCGCGGTAGTAATTAGCATGCCGGAAAGGGTAAAAGTCGCGGAATAAGAAAATACAGTTAGCTGGGGAAGCTCGAAAAATCGTCGTAAAAACACCAACCTCCCAAAAACAGTTTTTTTTTCAATTTTTTTTTGTTAAGTGCTTACAAAATACTCATGTAATAATTTGTTCATTTTATAGAGGAGAAATCAGCGTAATATTTGCGTCGTGAAGCACATATTTGGAGTTAGGGGCAACTTCGATATTTCGGCAATTTAACCCAAAATGGAACCGTAAAATGTATGTAATTTTAGGGGCCCATAGGTTGCAGACGCTGTAGCAAAATAAACCTCGGCCCGCATCCCTCAAAAGTAATATTTACAATATGATTTATTACTTACAATACTACAATACTTAGAGAATACTTGCGATATTCACAATACAAGAACTTACAACGCTTGCAATAATTGCAGTAATTGCAATGCTTACAATACTGGCAATATTTTCAACACTAACAATACTTAGAATACTTACAAAACGTGCAATGCTTGGAATACTTACGATTGCTGCAATACTTGCAATATCTACCCTGTGAGAATAATTTTGAGTGTGGAACAATTCAGAAACGTGGTTGTATTTCGCCACGTCGTCCCGAAAAAAAACTTCAGCAACTAGAAGCACGGCGCGATTTTCAAGATAAATCTTGCAACCTAAAAATGGCGCTTTTTTTTGCGACATGTACACGTTGTTTAGGCGCTTTAAAAAAAACATAGCAAATTGCTCGGCAATTATATTGCACGTCAAACGTGTGGCGTCTACTCTCTCGGCGCTCTTCATTGGTTAGTTTAGCAACTGGCTTGATGCTCGGCATGTACACTGGCAATTCCTGGAATGGAGATACTGGCGCTTACCTAAAATTAAGAATTAAAAAAAAAAAAACGTGTGGCAGGGTGTTAGGTTGCTATCTGCCGGACGCAGAGCGGATGTCTGCAGGGCTTTCCCGCGGCAGTGTTAAGGCAATGTTAAAAAAAAAATAAAACCTTATTGCGATGTGTCGTGACATTTGGTTATAAATCTAAATGGTCTGGGTTCGATTCCAGCCTGGAGCAAACGCTTTTTTACTGCAATGACTGCCTCCCCCCCCCCCACACACACGCACACACACACTCAAAGCCAATCAGTGTCGAGCATCGCGGCCACGCTTTTATCCAGGCTTCACTTTTTTCTGGGCTTCCCGAAACGCCAATTCAACATTTAACCAGAAAACGTTTCAAGTAAAAAAAAAAAAAAGAAAAAAAGGCCTATTAGTTTGGTGTATTTTTTATACGAATTATTGGCCCGAGTTTGACAAGCAATATTGTACACGGGCATTTTTTATCCGTTAGTTCAAATGGACAATGCATCAATTGTTCCCGCTTACAGAGAGCTCATGGACGAGGGCAGCTTGCTAAAAGTGAAATTACCGTAGCCGGATTTATTCGAAGCAGCCTGAAATAAAATCATCGCCACGGTTGTGGCACGCTAGTGCTTTGCTAGTGCTTACAAATAGCTGAGCTCTTAGCTATACCTGTGTCAGTACCGGCGCCATCTTCGGACCTTGAACCTGCCTTCGCTTTGCTCCTAGCATAGGTCGAAAGAGGCGTAGTTCATATCTTTACTGCACTCTTCGTAGCGGTCGAACCTTGCAGCCAATACGGGTGGAAACAGAGGGAGAGAAGGATGCGAGAAGCGCGGGACATAGATAGGGGTAGACGTAAAGGCTACCACTATCCAAAGGCTACCACTATCTAAAGGCTACCACTATCTAAAGGCTACCACTAAGACAAAAGTAGCTATAGCTACCTTTGTTTTCGAACGCGTACGTCGAATGCCTAACGCTGGCGTTCATCTCGTCTCTCTCTCTTTTCTCAATTTGTTTCCGTATAGGCGGTATTCACTGGAGTCCATATTTGAGTTGGTGGCACAGCACACACGCACTCAAACCGAGCTCCGAGTGTCGTTCGTCAAAAACAACAATTATGTGAAAATCTGAAACGCACGTTACGGAAGCCTTGCATATTAGACGCTCTCCTTCACCATGCGCTCAGCGGCAATTCGGACACAACTATACACGTTTGCAAGTACGTACTCTGGGCGCCGCCATCTCGTTTCGGGTAGATCGTCTGATAGCGAAGCCGCCTCGCTGAGGTGTGCCCTTGGCTGAAGTTAACTATGCAGCATGCCAACAAAGCGTTTTCCGCCCACGGTTGCCTGCCGAACTGTAGCTTTTGAAGAGCGATTGCTCGCAAACCTGCTTACTTCGTTTTGCCCTTAAAATCGACCGCATGCTCCAGGCTACGCCAGCCCTCGGGGCCAATCCAACGCCGAGAGAGAAATCCCGTGACTTCTTCACGCGTCGCTGCTCCCGACCGGAAGCCCACGTAATTCGCTCTCGGCACCTCAAAAACAAATAACTAAAAAAAAAAGTTACGTTTTTTTGTTTTTTTGCGGAGTATTACTAATTTATTTCGCCCTTTACGTAGATAATTAAAGTTGCAATGAAACGATTTTTTGATTTTCGTTAGATATTACTCAGAAGCACTAAATAACATTAATACGTAACCAAAAAAAACTTGCCTTAGTCTTTTTTTTTTTTCTTTTAAGCGTTGGCAGTTGCCAAAAAAGTTCGAGAAATATGAGCATCGTTCATCCCCTCAACTCGGAGCGAGAACAAGCGGCCACGTGGCCTGGTGCCTATCCTATGCCACCAACGTTAATCATACCAACGCGCTGGGGCTGGCAAAGTAGAAAACGCAACGCGTGCCGAGCTCCAGGCATTGTTAAGAGTTCGGCTCTTCTCATCACCGCAGTGGTTGGACGCGAGCCACTACCCGAGTGTCCGCCGAGGCATTGATTGTTACGACGAGCCGAAGTCGAGTGCTCGCCAATCCATGAGCCGCGCTCGATTGTCGTCAGACGGGTGGTTGCGATCACACAATTACGTCATCGAGCTTTGCGAAGGCAATACTAAAAGAAATAGTCCCCATTTATTCTCGAAATTTCACCACGACCAAGAAGCTTCTGGATCAGTGGCGGTCAGTGGGACTATACTTGGGCTAAACTATAGGACCAATACGCCTCTGTAAAGTCACTAACATTCCAATCCGATCCGATATCGTTTTGTGACACTCTTTAAGATATGTGTAAGTGCATTTTAGGTTAGATATACGTTATCTTACCAGGACGATACATGTTTCAAAGGCCAGAAGCAGCGCTTCTTGCTCCGACAACCAAATCTATTAAGAACTTCTTTGCTCGGCGTAGGAACAATGCGCAAAGCTTCCTTTCATTCTTGAGGTTAGAAAGAACATAACGTCCGCTGCGCGATATTATGAGGTGAAACTGAGCATATATGTGCGCACGAGCGTGCGTCGTGAACTAAAATGCATACTTTTGATAAGGGTGGATTCGCAAGTGCTTTCTTTACGAGCAAAAATATGGCAGCGGCTAGAATTTGGCGTGAGCGTGAAATCATGCGGTATACGCGACTTCTAGCCTTGTACATGTTACTCGAAAAAGAAAAAATCGATTACAATTACAATTAATCTCGCGTTAAAAGTATTCAATTAGATTAATAGGGTACGTTGTTCGGCTAGTTGGTTCATCTTAGTTAAACATATAAAATAGCGCAAAAAAAAAGACAAGGACAAGAAGTATACAGGACCGGCGCTACTCCAAAAAGAAAAGTACTTGGCCGTTACTTGAAAAAGTAACCCTTACTTTTCAGATTACTTCGGACTTATCAAAGCGGCGGATTTTCGGCCGGTTTCAAAACTGGTCTTTCGCACTCTGCATCATTGGAATAAAATCACGGAATTCAGAAAGCTACTTATCCTGCCAATTCACCGATATTGGTAAACTATCCTGCAGAAAAATTGTAGAAACGGTGCCATGCGGAACGCAAGTTCGTCTGCTTCTTGTGATGATGTCAGAATGCCGAGCTCTTATTGGCTGATTGAAAAAAAAATAGTGGGTAGACCTCAAGGCATCTAGCATTGAGGTCTACCCACTATCCATTCAATCATAGCCAATCAGAGCTCGGCGTCGTTCTGACGTCAACTGCAAATCCTGCACAAGAAGCAGACGACTTGATTCCGCATTGCCTCAGAAAGTGGAGGAAAAATAGTAATGGTTACAAGTAATTTTAGTATTTCCATATTTACGCTAAGAAGTAATCGATCACAAGTAATTTGATTACCTGTAATGAGTCCAGTAAAAGTCTGACGTGCAAGAGACATATGGGACCTTCGACGAAAACTGAGCAACTAAAAAAAAAAATGCTCGATTTTCATAGTCACGCGGAGCGTGCACACGAGTCTGCTAAACTATGATGACATCCCCCGAGGGTGTCCATGTTCGTCGATACACATTTTTCCAACACTTACCACCTTGGCAAAGAAATGCCGAGTCATTCCACGAAAGAGAGCTACAGCGCATCCTCAGAACACGTTCCACGGTCCAGTGGACAAACATGGCGGCGCGCAAAAAGGCGGTTATTACGGTGGCCTACGCAGCGCTCAGTGACGACACCGCATCATTTATTGTCCTTCCCCCCAACAACAGACACACACAGGCCCTCTTCGATATTTGCAGCACCGGTTTTCTGCAGACGCCGTTCCCGCAATCCCGATCGTCTGCTGCTCTTTCTTTTCCCAGGGTTGTCGACGCGCGAGCTTCGTGCGGTTGCACACGGGATACACGAGACTTTCCGGGATTTGCGGAAACGAAGGGGTTTAGAAAATCACAAAAGACGGGGCTTGCAGGAAAAGCGCGACGGACGCGTTGATGGCGCGTCCACTGCATGCGCTTAACAATCGCCTTGACCGTGATCGAGTAGGCGGCTAGCCTTCTGAGGTTTTGTGCGTTTTTACTTATATTCTTCGCTTTGCTTTGCCTTCGAGCAATTTCCGAATAGCGTCGATTTTTTATTATTTTTCTCCCGAGAGGTTGGTGGCGGTTGTGCAAACGTATTTATTTTAATATCGAGGAAACCTCCTGCACTATGGTTATATATACTTATGGCTCGTGCAATCTAATCAATGTTTCCATTCGATCCTGTCTGAATCAATAAATAGCATCATACGACATACAAGATGGTTCAAGAACCGATATACCATTACACAACCCTTATAATCATTTTTTTGTATTTTTATTTACCGCACTAATCTTATAAGGAAACCTTTTTCTCTTTTTGCACTAAAATCGTGCTAAGGTATCTCAAACTTTCAGAACCTCGAGCAACACCCATCTCTCTTAACCGAGCAACCAGCACCCAGGTGTATAGGCATTTGACCTAATAAGATAGTTCAAAAACCTACGAATCTCGTAAGCAATATGATCCTCATATAGAGAAGTGCACGTACCTGGCACCGTTACGCATCAACGAATGGCCAAACTGCAAAGAACACTTGACTTCACACTGCCAATACATCGTACAAAAGACACTCTGCAAACACCGCCTGAGGCCTGTTACTTTACATCAAAGTTTCCTGTGTCTCTTTTTTTTAATCCTCTTATATCGGTTGGATATTTTTTATTGATGATCGACGACAAGGAGCATCTCGTAGAACCGTCGCACTTCTTAAACAGATGTACAGTATGCGACACCGTTAGCGCGAACATGACATCGACGCTTTTTTTTGTATTTTGCTTCGAAAGGGGTATTGGCGAGCGTCGCATTTTACCGCTTGGAATAATGTCCCAAATAAGCAGTTTCCACCACATTATACTTGTCTTCAGCCAAGAACCGCAGTAAAAAAAAAAAAAAAAGTCCGGCTTCTTGTGGATCATTACTAATTTCCACCTTTATGTGACAAATTAAGATATGTGTAGGGGCATTTTAGATTAGATCCATGTTATCCTATCAAGACGTACATCTTTCAAACGCCAAAAAGCATCGCTTCTACCTCCGACAACCAAATCTTCTAAGAACTACTTCGCGGGGCGTATGAACAATGCGCAAAACTTCCTTTTTCTTGAGCTGAAAGCGAGTATAGTAGTTTTGATAGAAACCTTTCGTTTCTAGGAAAAAGACAGAAAAAATAAGTAAATAAAACAGCGATTACTTGTTCGCGTTAAGAGTGTACAGGCCGGAAAAGTCTATGGAACATCCTTCCAAACACAATTCGATAACAAGTGTGGTACTACTACTACTACTACTAAATTTTGCTTTTTAGGCCCTCTTGCGTGAAAGCAGTACCAATACGCAGCACCCTAAAAGCACCACGAAGGGAGCATGTACATAAAAGAAGGCCTAATACGTCTCGCGCGCAGGCATGCATGTCTCGGATGGCGCGCACCGCGGCGTCACAATGGCGGGGCCTCCTGGGATAGCTCCACATGACTGCCTCAGCTGCCTTCCTACATCCCATCTTATAAGTTGCCCTCCCTGGTCCTTTATATTTATTTTTTATTTTTACTTGTTGCAGTTGGCTGCGTGTGTCTCTCTCAACTCCGCCCCACAGAATCTGGCGTCCCATTGTCTTCTTTACTCGGCCCTTCTTGGCTGTCTTTTGATCGTCTGCTACGCACCCATGGATGGTGCCTGTTTCGGTCACGTGGTTCCTTATTACCCCCCCCCTCCCCTTCCTCTCTCTCCCCACGCCCATTTTTTCCCTCTACACCGTTCCGTCGTCGCTCACACACTCAATTGCGCATGCGATGCAAGATGGCGCTCCGCATACCGTGCTTGCTTGCGGGGGCGGGAAATGATGGTGATGATGATGATGATGATGGTGATGACGATGACGATTGGGGGAACCCACCTCCGCATCGGGTTTCGGTTTCGTTTATGTTTTGCTTTTTTTTTTAAAATGACGATGTTGTTAGTTTTGGAAAGAAAATTGTTGGTTGGGGCTTGGCATTCTCTCTCCCCATCGTGCAAGGGTTTTCCCCTCACTCCTTTGCTCTTGCTTTTTTTTACGATGTTTTTCTAGTAGTTTTTTTTTTTTCGGGTCATTCCGCATTCTACGGTCGCTGCTCGCCTTTTACACACGGTGGCGTCTTTTGAAAACCGAAAGAGTCGAGAGTCACGCTCCCGCGATCGTGTGCCGACAACCTTGAAAACGCGCTGCCGCCACGCCGCATGCAGGATGCCACGGGAATGTCGCGGCAGGTCAGAGCGGCACACAAAGGCCGAAACTGAAAATTTAGCGACAAAAAAATAAAATTAAAGAGAAGTGTGACGTAGTTCTGTGAGGTTATCAACGGACTCCCCCGCGCGAATTTTAAAGAGCGCCCAAACCACGTGAATAATGACATGCGCATGAACATTCTTGTTCACTTTCTCTTAGCACTTGACCGCTGACGTCACTCAGGAGGGGCTCTTCATATAAGGATGCCGCGAACCTACCGTGATTCGAGTTCGACCCGGTTCGATTTGTCGAACTTCTTACGCGAATTTCGACAAATGTTAGGCTTTTGTCGGCATTCCCGAAAATTGAAAACGAGCTGACGCCACCTGGCGGAAAGAAGTGCAATATTTATTGTTAAACAATAAACAAAAGGTTTACTGTTAAGCAATAACAGTATATATTGTTATTGCTAAGCAATAACAATATACATGTTAAAACAAGATAGCATGTTGTGTAATTGTTTCATATTATTAAACTAACCAAGGCATTCAAGTACGTATGCTTGCTTATACTATATGGTGCGAATATTGCTAATCATTTTATATATATATTAAAAACCACTTTATAAAGTACCAAAATCTGAACCCCTAGACAAGGAAAAATAAAAGACCGAACAAGGTCTTGTCCGTTTTTTATTTCCCCTTGTCTCGAGGTATAAATCATGATGTCTCCTTAACCAACTCGCTAGCATACTTTCGCTCCTGATACACTAGTTGTTTCCAAAAATTCGCAATCCACAAGTCGAACTTTGCCGAAAGGTGGAAGGTTCGCCGCCAAACCGGTCGAACCTCAAATGGTTCGACGGGAGTTCGCGACATCGTCTCCCTGGCAACGGGTCGGTGACAACGGCGGCGTCGTAGTTGCCAGGAAAAACGGAGGAACGAGGGGTTTCGTTCGAAAGTGGGCGGGCTCTTCTCCTTTTCTATTTTGCGTTTTTTGTTACGGTCGTTGACTCGTTGCGGAAGAGGCGTGGCTTCGTTGTTGAAAGGCGGAAGGGAGGAATGGACCAATGGAGGTGCTTTCGTCGCGCACATTTTTATCGGTTGTAGTTTCGTCGTTGAGTGCCGATGTTGTACAATGTCTCGAAGTCCTATAAATCTGGAGTTCTCTAACCTACAGCTTTTCTTATTTTTCTTTTATTTTTTGGTGAAGGCGTTGGTGCGGCGATGTTCCTGGCCGCGTTCAACGACGAAAAGGAACAAAGGGCTAAAGGTTGCTTCGTACGTTTTCGTTTTAGTGTGATCGATCACGGTGAAAAGGCTTTCGACCGCTGGCGACAAGAGAACCACTGGCGATCGGGTAACACTGCAACACTTCCGCTCTGAGTATATGTTTACGCGTTATTCTTTCACGATTTGCTCGAAATAATTTTAACGAGGTTATTAGCTATCATTTTCTTTTTCATAGGTAGTGCGTAGATTCGATTTCGCAAATACTGCGAAACCTTCAGTCCAATTGGGCGCGGATCGCGCCCAATTGTTCCAGTGCTAGCAGGCAGGTGGCGCCAGTGGGCCAGTGTGTTGGCTCGCTGTAGGCGGTGTCAAGTGGTTGCAACGCGGACGATCACACTCAGGAACGAATATGTGAACAGACCTTCATGTTAACACCAGAGATAAAAAAAGAAGAAAAAAGAAAGGCCATACACCATCTACAGATGTAGAATATAAGCGATTCACTTAAATTAATCTAAAATAGACAAGAGCCTAACCGCAACAACAACAAAATTGAGTCCTAGGTGGTTTGAGCATGTGCTACACACTAACATATTTTACAACATTAACTGTGTAAAAACACCTCTCCCTAGACTTAGGCACATGACCACACCCTTTCAGCACCATTTCGACATAATTAAGTCTTTTAAATCGTCAAATGGGGTGCTGTGGCATTGCACAGCCTCCTATATTTTGAAGGGTGTAAAAAGGGTTTGAAAAAGGCTGAAGTGAGGCGAACACCCCTTTTGAGGGGTGTTTGCCGCACTGACACCCACTTTAGCGAGGCTGTTTTAGCTGCGATCTCGGATCATTCTTGTCGCTACCAATGCCTTTAGTACTTGGAGATCGATTCCTTGAACTTAGATATATATGCATCCGCGAAATATTGACGAGAACATAGCAGCATACGTGTAAATGTTCGTAATTGCGGAGGCGGTGCACTTGTGAACGAATGTCTTTGAATTGTCGAGTAGCAGTCTCCGTGAGTCATAATCCCTCTCACGTGCGTAGTCCTTTATGTCTGTATTTGCTCTTTTTGTGTATGTCGGAAGTGTTTGCGATGCTCTATTGTTTGTAAAATCGCTGCTCGTAAAAACGTAATATATATATATATATATATATATATATTCAAAAGATGCTGCTAAGCTCGCAAGCATACAATTTTACGGGCGTTTACAAGCACCTTAAGAGATTTGGTGTGACACCTTTATGGCGTCAGCTATAGGACAGGCTGATTTGGGGTGCGAAACTTTTGTCAATACTCAGTTCCGATGCTAAAGGCTCGTTCGCAGAGTTGCGTCGACTGCGTTGCTCTGCGTTGCGTCGCGCAACACAGCGCCTCCCCTTTGGCTCGCCGCAAGGGTTGCCATAGCAACAGCTCGACGCAATCAGTCTTAACGCACTCAAACGCAACAGTGTGAACGGCCTTAAAGGGGTGTATCACATTGCGAGTGTGATGTCCAAATCTCTGCTCGCAAAGTTACTTTTTGACCCTTTTTCTTGTCTGTTTTTCCGTTATCGTTCAGGTATATTAATCATTTAAAGGAACTTCCCAAAGTAAAGCAGATTTAAAAAAAAAGTGCTTTGCATTGAGCGACCAAAATATTATTCTAGTTTTTAGGAAATTACAGACTGGAAGCAACAATATCTCTGCATCGTGTCCACCTAAATAAATTATGTATACTACACGCTTGTACTTTGGTATTATCAGCAAACTCTGCAACAGCGAGAAGCGTTGGAGCTCTACACAACGGACAGTATCATTCTACAGTCAATTTCATGGATACCGTTTTCGTATATCGAAATTATGTCCCCATTGGGTCAGGATTCCGAAATGCTCTGGACGGAAGTTTCTTCTTTGACAAGCGTATATTTCAACCTCGTCGGCCTCACCCTTGCTGACATTAGCTTCGTGAAAAGGCACATACATTATTTGTCTGTGTGTGCGGCGTTGATACTTTACCTGGTAGCGGCAAAAGGAACTAATTTCCGTCCAAGGACGCTTATTCCCAAATATAATCTCCACCCTTTTCGACAGCCCCAAAGAAACAAACATAAAACAAGAATACTCACGTGCCCAAATTTTACAGTAAGCAAAGTACTTTATTGTTTTATGTGTCAGCGATTGTGCTTCAGAGCCGTGCAGTAACACTACATTGCAGTGTTATACACCTAACAGAAGATAAGTAACGAGGGTAGCAACGTTGCCAATTGAGTCGACAAAACTTAACGCGTTACTGAGGTTCGTTTACTTCCTGAGAGCGTAACGAAATATCCTTGCTGGCCTTAAACTTTCTTCCAATATCTAACGAACGTTACTTTCGCCTTAGTTTTTTTGTTAGTTAGTATTTAACTATTACGAGTATTATTTGGCACTGAATACGAGCTTCGACAACAACTAAACTGTTTGAGATTGGTTTCATAAAATTTGCAGAATACAGTGCGGTTCTCGTGGCGCGTTGCTCCTTTGAAGGGACTGAAAACGTGACTCACTTTAATAAAATATAAGGATGAACAATAATTTGATAGACAATAGGCCTTTCCGAAAATCCCACAAGGCCTCCCGACGACCCCACAATCCGCCGCGCGTCGCGGGGAATTCTGGGGCCGTTCCGATGTACGCACGTTCGTACTAACTTGGAAACTGCGCAATTAATTCTCTCTTACCAATGTAAGTACAAAAGAAAGAAGAAAAAAAAACTGAAGGAACACACAACCAGGCTATTACATACCCTGTTTTGTCATGGTCATGCCTTCCTGTTCAAAAATCTCAAAATGCTAAACCACCATGAGCAGCCTCTTCTATTCATGGGTGACGTGCCGTACATCGGATTACCGTAATGCATCGGGAAGAGGGGGGGGGGGGCTTATTTTCGGAATAGTTTATATTGGAAGACAGTGACGAAATTACTTTACTCGTTTAACATATCAGATACTAATGAGTGCGTTAGTACGCTACCTAGAAACCTAACGCGTTGCGAGTAACGTCGTTAGTTTTAACGCGTTGCTTTACACACCTACACTCCGAACGTGATCCTAAAATGAAGGCATATCATAACGCGTTGTACTATCGTTAAACGCCGACAAACTGCACACGCTACGGATCGTAAGTGAGACAGAAGGAAAACGCACCCTCTGGAAGAGGCGAAAAAGGGGAGCATGGTGGACAGCGCATCACCACTTCCGGTGGCGCCGCTAGCGTCGCACCGGAAATGGCGCCCAGTGTTGCGAGACGCGGTCAGCCACACCGGACAGGCCCCCAGTGTCGTGCCACGCTCTCGACAGCAGACGACAAACGGAGTTCCTCGACTTTGGCTTTAGACAAAGGCCTTGGTTTTAGAGGAGGGTCCCGGCGGACAAAAGGAAGCCGAGTGCCTTAAAGCGGAACTGAGAGCCCACCCCCATAGCCCCCGGGCGCTTGATACGCTTCCTGAACAGCCTCTCGCACGCACCGAGCGTCTGCTACTGGCATGCACAAACCGGGGGCGGTAGCAAGTCTTCTGCAACGAAGGTTGCCAACAGGTACAAATAAACAAAGGAATTGGCGGAATAATAGTCGTGCCCTTCGTTCCAATGCATCCCCTTTGGCTAGAGGGCGAGGGAGAAGGAGCGAGGAGGGTGTAGCATCGGACACAGTGTTGCTAGATGCACTTTGTTTTTCCGTGTATTTAGTTTCGGTTTCGGCCGTTCCGCCCGGTTAGGCTTAGCGAGGCGAAACGGGTTGGTTCTTTTTCTCAGGACTCCTCCGTCTTTTTTCTCCTCCAAAGGGAAAGAAAAGTACACGTCGGTGAATTGGACGCTAGGGTGCGCTCGCTCGCTCGCGCGTCCGCCGCAACGCTCTTTTCAGGGTTGCCGGACCGTTTCCGCGCTTGTCTTTTCTCGGCCTTTTTCCTCGTCCTTCTTCTTTTTAAATATTTTTGCCAAGAAAGAAAAGAAAAGAAAAAGGGGTTCGGGGGCGGTAGTAAGGCGAAGAAAAAATAAATAAATAGAGGAGGGGGTGATCCCATAAAGAAAACATTTCAAGTGCGTTAACAATGGAATAATAACGCTAATAATAATGCGGGAAGTGCCGCAAGAGGGCGCTGACTTCGGTAGGCGCGCACGCGCAGTGGCTGCAGACTTAGCAGAGTGTATCGGGGATTAGACTTCCTCAGAAGGCTGGTATAAAGACAGAGTTAACCTAAACGCATCCTTTTGCTTGGCTCCTGAGTTTACAAGTAAGTTCCTCTTTTCCACATTGCATACAAGGTTCGAGTGTCACGTCACCTGTTCCTTTGTTTGTACTTTATATTAGAAGTTGTTTTTTTCTTTTCTTTTTTATAATTCTGTTTTTTTCTCTCGTATACATGAAGAGCTCACTTGACGATCTGGTGCAGTGACTTTCTTGTTCCGGTGGTTCTTTGCCTTTAAGATGACACTCACAGGCGGAAGGGAGGAGGGAGAAGGGATGACATCTGGTCTGCTTGCGTGCAGGGGACTGTTGTGTTGTGTCGTGGTGGTCACACAAGACTTGTTTTTGCCAAGAAACAAAGAAAAAAAATGGCACGTGCCCACCGGAACAGCGGGACAATAGGAATCCTCGGTCCATATATTCGGACGTCCGAACGGCGAGTGGCCACAGTCGGAGATGTCATGGTGCCTGAATGAGACCGCAATGAACGCTCCTGGGTGCAGTTCTTTGGATCTTAAGGTAGGACGTTTCTAACAAGACACGCTCGCAACATTTCTGCTGCTAGTTTAGATTTTGGAGTAGTGTCCTGGCCAGGATCCCACCTTCAGCGGTTGTTTAGGTGAGATTGGCGAGTTCTTTCCGTAGTTCGTCGAGCGGTCATGTAAGCTAGCATTGCTTGTTATTTCAAAATGTTGGGTTACTTTCGGAATTATGGCATAGACTAAAAATAATTGCGTTGCCTATAGGGTTCTTGCATGAGACCATGATGCAACGCTACTCCCGGTTCGGAAATCTCGCCGGAACCCGTTGGAATCCATGTTGGAGGCATTCGTCGCTGTTATGCTATGTTTTGCGCGTTTTGGGTCCGTGTTCAAGGCTGTAGTTTGTCAGATCACTTGAGGTTTAAAATCAACGTTTGCAATATATTAGATCGGCTAAATTGACAAGCTGCGAGAAAAAAGTGACGCGCTGCCGTTCACTGCCGCGTAGCGGTGCTCGTGTCGCAGCCCGCCCGACCAGCCCGGTCTGACACCTCGTTACCACTTGGATACGCCGTGAAACCCATTGGTTTTGTCTTGGTTCACAAAGTGTATTACCAACAACTGTTGCCAGTGCGATAATGTCCTTGGTGAGACAGCATTTTTCGGGACTTTCGAGCTCCATTCACGCTCGCTGAGTCTTCGTAGTTTTGGCAGTCTTCGACATTCGACACCAAGGCTAGCAAGCTCGGAGAAATGGCTAGCGTCGATCCTGGTTTCCAGCACGTTGACCGCTGCGCTTTGGTCGTTTGCGCACTAAAATACCGTGAACTTTCCTCTTCTGGTGTCCTGTGTCTGTGTCGGAAGTTCAGGCATCAACTGCTGCACACATTCCATTCCAAAGACGCATTAGGGAAGAATACCAATTTGAAGACGTCTTCGTCATTTGATGATAGCAGGCTGTTTTTTGTATTTGTATTCGGCTACGTTGAAGCCTACTATACTAGAACATCTTAGCTGATGAAAACGGCTGAGTTTATTCCTTGCGTGTGTTGTTTGCGTGTTTGACAACCTCGGTTCCTTGCATGTGCGTGCCATTTCCGAGACGTGTGACTAAAGGGGTATTCACACGAGGGAAAAATCCCAGGGATTTCTCTCCCGGCGCGTGCGTCACGCAACGAAAACTTACAAGTTTTTCTAATGCGGCGCTATGACGCCAGCTACGCGACGCAGGGAGGGAGGGAGGGACGCTTGGGAGGCACAAACGATCCTGGTTTGGCGCCGGATCAGTTTGGCTTCAATAATATTTCGTCTTTAAACTATTTGCTGTTAAATGTATAGCTCGGAAAATTCATCTGCGGTGGTGTCAAGTGTGGAAACCGCTCAAATAAACAGCAGACGCTGACAACGAAGCTTGCGAAGTCGAAGCTCAAATGAACAGCAAACGCTGACAGCGAAGCTCAACGAAGCTCGTAGCGAAGCTCAACGGAGTCAACGAAGCTCAAATGAACAGCAAACGCTGAACAACGAAGCTCAGCGAAGCTCAAATGAACAGCAAACGCTGAACAACGAAGCTGAGTGAGAAATTGCGTCTGCTGTCGGCGTCACGCACATCCCTGCGCGGATTACTCTCTAATTTCAAGACATCACTTCCGATCAGCTGATCAGCGCGGATTCGTGCGTGTTTACTTTGAAGATTTACGTTTGTGAACCTGCGACAAATGTTAGAGCCGGCAATTTTACGGCGCCTGCTACAGCTTCGCGGCAACAGTGTATACGAATTGTGAGACACTCGCGCTGTCTATGTGAAACGAGTTCGTCTGTGTAAACACACCACGCATGCTCGTGTGCCTGATACAGCAACGCTTCTTGACGTGCTTATACGAGCGCATTAATTTAAGTTCGCTGTATGTTAACTACGTTTTTTTCCTTTAGCGTTGCAGTTGTGCCTAAAATAAATTCACGATAATGTTGTTTTATTGATCTCATGACACTTCAGCAATCTATTTCAAGTCAACGTAAATACAATTACAACTTTTGTAATCTAGTAAGTGGCGTCTCGAGGCCATGTATGTTTTGACAGCGGGAAGTTAGTCAGACAGAATGAACGTCTCGGTGTCTCAACCCTAGATGAGAAATGTATCCGTACTCGACCGGCTGCCAAGGGTCTTTAACATGTACTACGCAGCAGTGATACACGACCGCACGCCGGTATGATGTTCATCTATTAAGTGTCCTCCCTAAATATATATATATATATATATATAATATAGCCGCAAAATGAACTACGCATTGCCGGACGCTCATTTTCCTCCCAAATGTAGCGCTAGCGGTCGAACCACATGCCAAAGTTTCACCACTAAGCGTTATTTCATTCTAATGTTATAAATTATAATTAATTTTCTGAAATTTTCAATGGGAAAATGGCGGCCGACGGCGAACATGAGCCCCGTGGCGCACCGCGCGGCATTACCTGTATCGACCAGATCCGTGCGACTCGGCGCCGCGTAACGTAGGGACGCCAGCACCGATGATTCTGCCGCGCGGCGCCCGTTTCGATCACTCGTCTGTCCCCTGCTTTAATTTGGTACCTGCATGTACACATTAAATCTCGACTGCAAGCTTATAAGGTTATACCCAAAAGCGAGAGAAGTGCGTCGATGCATAGAAATTTTATCAATAAAATCTCCCTGACTTCTTTGTTTTGTTTTTTTAGGACGCAGGAACGGATTATTAGTCGAGAGTGAGTACCTTGGACTGCTTTGTTCGGACAACGCTTTCTATTTTGCAAATACAGGATATAATACCTCGTGCTGACATTGCTTTTTACTGTGTTAAATATACGATATAAAGCTTAAAAAGGCTCGTACATTATCAAAATAATCAATCAGCAAATCACAGCCTTTAAAAAAATCTATGCCTAAGATTTAGAGTTTGGCGCGATTTTATTTTAATATAGCATCGCGTGTGTCCGACAATGATTCACCATCTCGCTAATATCGCTCTTAATCCGTATTTTAATTTTTTTTCTAAGTACAAAAAAAAAAAAGCAAGGGAACGTTGATTTACAGACGCCATTAACCTGAGTCCTTTAGAGGATTTTTATTTTTTTATCTTGTGCGTTGCATATTGGGCGTAAACTTCATTATGATTATGTGAGTCTTTTAGGAACTCTTCGTCCCTCGCCTCTTTCTGAAAGAAGATTAATTCGCGATTTAGTGTTACTATACAAAGTACTGAATGCTCTTATTGACTCCCTTGGTTACTTGTTAAGGTTTTTTTTTGTTTTATGTTCCCCGACGACATAATAGGTACAAGATACTTTTTTTGCACCCACGCTCCTCACAATCTCAAACTCCCTTGATTCGTATGCAACTTTCTATGGTAAAATAACGCTCATATCAATCTTTTTATGCCCTTTGAAATGTTTAAAAATGTGTACGATCAATAATCGCGCATTAGGTTTTGACCATATTTGTTTATTTTCTTTTTATTGTTATATACAATCTGTACGTGCAACCCTTTAAGCTCTTTGGGAGCACCATAAACATATCTAAATATCTTTGGATATTCGTAAACAAATAATGTTATTTTTAAAAATTTTGCCAATTTTTTGCATTTGTAAAAAAAAATATATATTAGCCAGGATAAAACATAAAACGCCTCACTTTTTTTTTTAAATGCCATGAGACGGCTGAAACATTAGTTGCCCTAGAATTCAACAGCTGTTATTATGTCGAAGTAAACACCGCACTAAATTTATTATCCAATGCGTTATGTCGCATTAACCGTAGATCATCGTTTTTTTATTTTTTTTCAACAGAAATGATTAGCAACGGTATAATAAATTTCGTAGAGTATAGTTTAGTTACTTTATCAACTTTATTGGGAACGCGGGAATAACCGTAAAACAACAATATTGGAAGCCGCTTGTGTTGGCTTCAGAGTCTGCCTTTGCGTGTGCGTCCATTCAGCAGACGCTTAGTTGCCATGGTGACGGCGACCATAGCCAACGGACTTTATGGCGCGGAAGGACACGACAATGTGGCGGGATGAGCTGCGTTGGGCTCTTTCTCCGTGCTTTCCAATAGGCGGAACGTGAACAAAAAGAGTGCGAACTAAGGGTTTAACGTAGATGGCTTATATTTTCCAGCGCATAATATCTTGACGACCCTTACAGAAAAAGCATATTTTCAGTTCGGAATTCGACATTGTTTTTGTACCACATTGTGCCAAAAAGTCTAACGTCTGTTTTGTTCGTGACTGAGGCTGCGCCTTTAATGACGAAATGTCACTGGTGCATGCAGAGAAAATGTTCAGCATGATTGGAGATATGATTAATACCACGTGACAAAGGTTTTCGCGATAGGAATTAATACCTTTCGGGTTTTGCTTTGTTGTTCCTCCCTTTCCCGCTTGTTCGTCGTCCGTTTTTATTCTGTCGGTTTCCGCCAACCAACTACCAGGAGGTTCCAGTTTCCTCGCGTAATTTTATTTGCAATCTTTAGCAACAGAGAAACTTGTCTAGAGTTCCCTCCACCGAACTCCCATTGCAATTTGGCGTCACAGCGTCCGTCAGTACGAATGCACCATTTTTGTGACGTCACCGAGGGAAAAGGCTCAGTCAGCAACAACTTCTTTTTTTTTTCAAAATGGCCGTTTACATAAAAAGAACAGCAACAACAAAGCTCTGCCACATAGCTCGTGCGTCTGTGTACATCGATCGGTGTTATTTTTTTTTTTATTGGCTGAGCTTTTCCTGAAATTGTATATCTTTATTTTAACTTCAAGGAAATATGTGTTAATAGTTTGGTAGGGTCCAGGCTACCTCTTGTTTTCCAGGATTAGAGAGCGAAAAGAGAGAGAGAAGATATATTTCTATATAGGTTTTCAACTGGTTTATTCAAGCCGATTTTTTTTTAGACAACGAGAATTACCGAAAGATTTTAGAGATGGAACGTTACGCAGTAAAACCCAGGAATGCAAGCTGAAGAAGGAAAGAGATAGAGAGAGAGAGAGAGAGAGAAAGAAGAAAGTATATTATCTAGGCTTTTACGGATGCGCCCCCTTTTGTACCACTGCCGGCGTTCAGCGCGTGTTCAGCGGTCAGCCACCGGCTGTGGGAAAATGGCACCATAGCATCACGGAGTCCATTGTTGCCCGCTGAAGGTAACGTCGGAGCAAAGACCGACTTATTGCTCTCAGAAAACGACGCCGAACTGCATTTCTACCCGATCCCTTCCATTAGAACCAAGAAGTACCCGCTCCCTCCCGCCTAAGTTAAACTTAAAAAATAAAAGTGAACAAGACAAGAAACGAGGTAAGTAAAGACAGCGCAAAAAGAGGTGAAATGAAACGGAACGAAAACTCTGCGATGAAAACAAACAACGGAACGAAACGGAAAACGAAACTATGTGTCTTTTTCTTTTTTCCCCCGCAGACGACCATGGCGCGCTCCGGCGTCGGTACTTTATAAGCAGACGCCGCCACTTCGTAGGTTGCAGACGACGCGGAATGAAAACGAAACCAAGAAACAAAATGGCTGCCGCTGTATGGTTGCTCATGCTAGGTAAGCACGGTACACCCGTGCTCTTGGAATGACTCTACGACGTCAGTTGCGTACCTGTTTTGATTCGGTTGAAAGAGAGAAGAAACCTGCCTGGGCGGAAAAATGGAAAGAGAAAAAAAATAAGACAATTTTTTTGCCTTCCTACCTTCCGTCAATGGCACTGGAAGAATTCACGGGGTCTTGATAGAAATACCGTGACTTCTCCGGTGCTGTGGACGGTGGCTAGGCCGACTTCAGCATGAGCAGCATCCGTGCAAGATTCTCCGCGAGTTTCGTGTGTCCATCCAGGAGTTTCTCCCTCGGTTAGTGGGCAGCGATAACACGAAGACGTATATGTATAAAAAGTAGTCTCCTTTAATTTTATTGCTTCCGTTGTCGTTTCACTTTGTGCATGCACACCCGCGCTGCATGCAAAAAAAAGTATAACATACATGAATGAATTGCTTTTTATTCTTGACTATATATAAGAGGGCGAAGAGTTTCGGGGAAGGGAAAAAAGGGGGGGGGTGTTGAGAGAATCTTGGAATGCATTGCGGTTCAGTGAGGGTTTCAAGTTGTAATGGTGCCCATATGCTCGGGAAGCTGAGTGTGATTGCAGGAGAGTCTGTATCCGTGCCGCGCTTGCACTCTCACGTGTACACAAATGTCAGTGCGTGCAGGAGTCTGTGTCGCATATCTGGGAACTTTTCGTTAGGCTTAGCTAGTCATGTAAGGTTCTCTATTTTTTTCTTTTCTACGAGGTGTTTTGAATGTGTCTTACGTGATATGTACTGGAGGGAAATTGAGAAAGAGATGAAGAGATTACAGTGAAAGAAAGGAGCAGAAGGGAAATGCCCACATCCGAGAAACCAAGCTTAAGCTTCGCCTTTGAATGCTTCGCCCTTAGCTTCACTGCTTAAGCTTCGCCTTTAAGAGTGGAACGCTATCGAGTTCCACTCTTAAAGGCGAAGCTTAAGCGCCGTCCTGCAAGTTTTTTATAGAGCGTCCAATTTTCATCGACTGTTATTTGCTCGAAATTAACAGAGAATGATTGGTAAAAGTCTTTGAGGCATGAGTTGATGAACAGGTAGTCAGCTCTAGCGTAATCGCGAATGCATTTGTAGTAGTGTGATTTTCTAAGAACAGAGAGATAGTGTTATAAGGATGACAAGATGGTCCCTAATTCCTGGTAAATAGGTGACGCTGTTGAAAAGTGAAACTCCTGGCTTTAGCACAAGTCCAGTATATTGGTGCTGCAGTCGGTTATTTCAGTAGGCTGGGAGGTAATATTTGTTAGATTGTAATCTAGGCAAAGATCTATAAAGTCTTCAGAGGAAGTGCAAGTGGATGAAAGGTAGACCAATTAATATTTGGGTAATTAAAATCACCAAGAAGTACAACATACGCGCTGGAATATTGAATATAGCGAGCTCAGAAAGACACTTGTAAGATCGATGGTGAATTCCTTATTGTTGTCTGGTGGCCTATAACATACGCCCAGTACAACAGAGGGTGCCGTAGAGAGGTCAAAACATACGACTTCTAGCTCGGTAGAAAGTGGGATGAGCCGAGACGGGATTTGATTATTAATAGCCCAAAGAGCACCTTCACCCATTCTAGCAATTATGTACCACCTGTACACATGAAACCGGCAGAAAAATCTGTCATTTTGAAAAATCGGACTTAATCGAAAGAGCCACGATTACTTTTTCAAGTAACGGTCAGTTACTTTTCTTCTCGAGTAATCAAGTAATATGACTGGATACTTTTTAACCAAGAATAATAGTAATGATAATCAATTACTTTTTTTTTCGAATAACGTGTAGAGGACTGAGTGAGATGGAGCTTAGCTGGCTGCCGTGGTAGCAGCACGTGTTGTTTTAACACGTCGATTTTCCGGACGGGCAATCGCCTCTACATTCGATCGGCGGCTCGGCGCAAAACCTCTCGATTGTGACAAGGACGTTCTCGTGTATAGACTTGCGCATACAAATATATTTATAGAGTCCTTGACTATAGGCGGGCGTATAAGCGTAACAACTATAACGATGCCCTGGAGGATCATAAGCCAGTGGCGATCGTACTAAATATTCCATCATTAAAAGCGTATTTTTAATCAATCAACTATAACGATGTTCGTCGGCTTCCCGGTTGGTTTCTTACATCTTTAATATCGACCGACACTGCGATGCCATTGGCTGTCCCAGCGCTAGTGGTACGAAAGGGATGGGACCAAAACATGTTTTATTATTTTATTTTCTTATTGAATGTGCAGTGAGATCACGTGTCGAAAGTGACCGAAGCCGAAGCGTGAGGTTTCAAATTCACAATGGGTTAAGTTTCTCATAGATGCACGATTTAGCGAGCGCGTGACAAATGTCACAGATCCAGTTATGTGTAAAGGCATATGTTTCGCTATAGCGCACATTTCAGTTGCATTCGCGATCCTCGGTGGAACGATCACACGCGAATCACGGGGTTCTCTTCACGCTTTCGTTGATTAGATTATACGCGAAAATAAGCTTGGGAAAAGGGTAATGACCCTATAGGTTCCCCCTCATCTTTCTTTTTGTGCACATTGTTTTATATGTTTAGGAGATCTATGGTGAAGTTCAGTCGACAAGGCAAGCGTTCTTCGTAAAAAAACCAATGACTCTTCTGGAAAAAACAAAACAACAAAAACAAAGCTACCTAGCGACTGTATCAACATCCGTTAAAGAACTTCTATCGAACAAAGAGAAAATTTGGTCTTCAGCCATTTCAATTCGGTCGGCTCTTATATTCTTGTTATATTTCGTGCTATAGCTCACCTTGCTGGCTGCGTGCTTTGCTTGTCTGTATATGATTCACGGGGGTTTGCATCCGGGTGTTTGTTCAGACCCTGCAGCTGAACGTACGCTAGATCTCGCCTTTAAGTTCGCCGCTCCCGATTGGTCGAAACGTCGTGACGTCGTAGCATCACCGTATCGGGGACCGCGGTGTTGGGCGCCATTGTTTCGCCTTGTTTCCCGGTAGGATGCGAGTTTGCGCCCTTCGTCCCAGCTTATCCCTTTCTGCTCAACTTCTCCCCGGCGGTTGTCGCGGAAGAGCGGGCAAGTTGCAACGTGAGTAGCGGACAACAGGGGTGGGGTGAGCCCCATCTCATTGTCATCGTGGCGGAGCCAAGGGAATCGGAGTATCAGCAGACCGAAAATAACCAGGAGCCAATCACGGAGTATAATTGTAGCCAGTCCCGTCATTCGCAAACTGTCAATGAACCTACCTGGTGTCCTCCCAGAAAAATAAATAAATAAAATTACAGGGTATCTTTTACCGCAAAAATAAATTACGCGCCGGCGAACGCTCGTGTTTCGCCCAAATGTAGCACCAGTGGCCCGAAGCAGATTCCGAAGTCTGAGAACTAACCGTTATTGTTTTCAAAAGTCATAAGTGATTTCCTGAAATTTTTAATGGGAAAATGGCGGCCGACGGAGCTATCAAATATAATGAGCTGAATGGCTCTGGTTACAGTTTGCTTCCATGTTTAGAAATCGGCTGTTCTTTAAAACTAACGAGGAGATGCGAGGGTGAAAAGACGAAATCTTCCAGTGAAAAATATATCAAAGCTTTTAACCATAGAAAACTGCGGCAAAACTGCCGATCCAGGCAGGACACCGCGGTTGAAAAATTTGCGTCATGCTGCCCACATTTTGTGTTTTAATAACAGCATCTGGCCATCGGCGACTCCGGCGAAATCGACGGCCCCTAGCGGCTAGAACGGAAAACTGTGACGGGCAAGTTCGCTCGCCAGCTCTCTTGAGCGAATCAGATTTTCCCGGTGCCTGGCGGTCTAAACACCAAACAGTGAACGTAGTGGCAAAAGCACGCTATGAAAGCTGCCAGTATACGGACTGATATAAGGTCAAAGAGTGTAACATATTCTCGGCAACTTAAAAAAAAAAGAATAGTTGACATTCTTGTGCTTCTTTATCTACATTCAGCTCTGTAAACGCTACCGAACAAAAACAATTAATTACTATTAGAGTGCTAACCCTTAGAAGGTGCGTAATTTATCTATCGACTCCCGAACTCTGACCACTAGAAAAGTGACTCATATATATATAAATATATATTTTCTTTTTCCGTTCCAAATTGCGTTACGTTGCCGCACAATTGTCTGAGATTGATATAAACTCTCTCTCTCTCTCTCTCACGCAGGCTTTCTCACGCTCTCTTCTTTCACTTTATCTCAAGTTCTCTCTTTCGGTACCTCTCTATTTATATACCTGAATTTCTAACCATCTTCGTTGGTTACGGGCCTTGTTTGGCAACACCGGGAAGAGTTCCTCCTCTCTCTCTCCACATTCAGTTTCCCTTTACGACGAACCATAGCGGATGCTACATTGCCATCGGAGCCAATAAAATGCTATCCGAGTGTCACATGACCTTCGGGAGGGAGCAGCAGCAACGCACGTAGTCACGTGATCCTTTCAGAGCGCTGGATTGGCCGGGATAGATCGTAGCGCTTGCTGATGCCCATCGTAAAAATCCGTTCGCACATTTGCGTTTGCTTACGACCGAGTTCTTGCGATCTCTTGCGATGAGAGAACACACTGGCACGCTGGCGCCATCTGTGAGTTGGCCCTGGTACTGCATTTGACTAGAGCGAAGGTTTCGCGGTATTTGCGAGATGAAATGTGTACGTACAATCTTTGAGAAATGGTCGTTTATAACATTGTCGAAAGTTTTTTTGTTCGAGCCAAGGAAGAAATACTGATGCGGGGAAAATAATAGGAAATATACAGAACTGACGAGTCTTCCGCGGCTACCCACTAGATGGCGCTAGTGTGTTTTGTCAATATTCTAAGCTTAAATGGTAAAACAAAATGGCTAGGTGGCGTAAGCTACCGCCCGATCCAAAGGGCTCAGCCGGATTCATCCATTCATCCATCCGTTGTAAGAGATTTTAAGAAGTTTTAAGGCACGCGGTCGTAAGCAGTCTCCAATGTGTGAACCATCCTGGTAACTCTGGCATACCTCCGGTCCGCGTGTATTAACTCACCCGAGTAAAAGCGAATGTCCCTTTGATCCTTTAGCTGACAGTGCGTTGGGGACTGCGCAGTCACCGGACCAATCAGCTGCCTCCCTTTCGTCACTTGACCCCGCTGTCAGCGCTTGAGTACACGGCTGGACTGGATTTGCGGGCATCTTTTACAGACGGCCTTTTGCGCTACAGGAGAAAGCATGCTGATCTTTCTGCGTGGGGGCGCTGACACCATATATTATTCTCGCTTTTCCACCCTGCTAACCCTGCTGCTCAAAGGTGTATGTTTCTCGTATACCAACGATGTATTGTCGTGTCCCAAACTGCACGTCAGCATCGGGAAATACTTCTGGCGTGTCTTTCCACCAGCTGCACAAAGGTGACTCCCTAAGCACAGCGTGGAAAAACAAGAGCTGGTTCCTGGAGTCGTGCCCACGGTGTTCGATGGGTCTTCGGAGAATATAGTGCCTGAAACTTAGAAATCCCGTAGAGAGCCCGTTTTAAAGCAGTCGGTATCTGGGCCGAAAAGCGGAAAGCGAAAGGCAGATGTGTGGGCTCCCCAAGTGGATTGTGAACAGGCCGATCAAAATGAACCGAACGGTTTGTGTACACGAAGGTCGACGTCTCCACTCAGGTATCAGGAAAAGATTTTGGGCAAGTCAGCACCTTTCGAACATTGATAGGCTGCGCTCTAAAGTGATATACTACACAAAAGTCTTTGAAGCCTCGTTTCCCAAAGCTTGCATTTTCCGAAGCCCGAATTTGTTGCCGTGCTCGAAGTTACACGGGGAGTTTTTTCAGAGAAGTGTGTGGCATGCTTGCCACGCACCCGTGTGCTCGAAACTTTTCAGTGCATGGTTGACCCGCGGCTTCGAGAGTCACCACTGCTACTGTGTCACTCCGGCTGTCGATCAAAGTCACGGCACGCCGTCGGCGTACACCTTCTGCGACAGATTTCTGAGAATCCTGCTCGTGAACTGTACATAAATGCACACCGACAAGCCAAGAGGTTATGTGCATAAGCCTCCAAGAAAGCATTACAAGCTTTGAAAGCAACTATTGCACAAGTGTGAACGAGATTGTGTTTGAAGGAAAAAACCTTTCTTGGAGTGGGGACCAGTATAAGTAGATAAGTCTTATACACATGATGAGTACAATTAATATGATTATTCCATCACATTTACATTTTAGTACACAGTCAGGCATCTTTGTTATAATTTTCTACAACATATATTTTTTGTTTACATAAAGCCTTCTAATCCCTTATTGACGCTTTCAGCAGATGATTGCTCGAATGATGATCAAATGAATAAACAAGAAAATGTTCATACCCTCCGATTTTTGTTCCGTGGCATTACCTCGGGGAGATTCAACATTCAGGCCTTTGACCAGCGCTGTAATCACGCCATTTTTAGTGGTTCTAAGAATTCATGCTCAGAATTAACGTTCACCGCCAGTCGCCGAGATTCTAGCAGAACGTTACGGGAATGTCGTATTTCTAGCACAGCGCGAAGAATAAGGCGTAGCAGGCTCGGCGATAGTTTCCAGGCGGTTCACGCGATCGCTTCTTCTTTGAAAGCACCTTTTCCACAAGGGCGGCGCCATCTTGAATGTCGTCACTTCCAGTATGGGCGAAAACATTGTTTTGCCCTCGCCACGCCAACAGAAGACATTTACAATATAAACGTAACCCCATTCTCGTTTTGCCTTCCCCACGAACACGCTTGTCGGGGTGGGTCTTTCGATTTTTTTTGAAAAAATATATGTGATTGCCCCATTTCTGGAAAGAACAAAACCGCTTTTCAATATTTTTTAAAAAATATTTCGCTTCACGAAAAATTATTGAGTGGAGCAGGGTGAAAATCGGTTTTTTACTCCGTGATTTTTCTACCCAGTTCTGTACGCTGGTATAAATACGGGAAGCATAGAAAACTCACAGTAATTTTTTGTGCTTTTGTATGTTATTTTGACTATTTTTTAGTTGAAAGGAAAATAATTTTGTTTTTTTGTTTATTGAGATAAAAAATGCCAAACACCGTCTCTTTGACAATCCGGTGACATCTTCAGAGCCTTATAACTCTTGAGTTAATATATTTGTCGCTTACCAAATACTGTGCGGGTGTAGCCCTATATATGGGCTATCGACGGGCATAAGTTTAGTTTATTTTATTTTCACTGAAATTTTTATATAAAATTTGAAATATCGTCGAAAATGAAATTTACCGATATTTTGAACCCACTTTATTAAAAAAGGCCATTTTTTATTTCGTTCAATTTTTTATTATTGCTGCCGATCATATGACCTTTCAATTGGCTTGATGAGATTTCCCCCTTTTTTTGTTGTATCTTCTCTAGAAGTGATCAAAATCACTCCCACGTGGCAATGCGGTGACAACTTCAGAGCCTTGTAACTCATGAGTTATTTTATTTGTCGCTTACCAAATACTATGCGGGTGTAGCCCTATACATGGAATATCGACGGGCATAAGTTTAGTTTATTTTATTTTCACAGATTTTTTTATATAAAATATGAAATATCGTCGAAAATGAAATTAACCGATATTTTGAACCCACTTTATCGAAAAAGGCCATTTTTTATTTCTTTCAATTTTTTTTATTATTGCTGCCGATAATATGAACTTTCAATTGGCTTCATGGGATTTCCCCCTTTTTTGTTGTATCTTCTCTAGAAATGATCGAAATCGCACCCACTTTCTCATAACAGCCAAACGCAGTTTCCGCAGAGTCGGCTTCGCTGCAAAGACTAAACTGCTTATTTGTGTGTTCAAATGCAGCGGGTAAATTCATTTTGATTGAGAACACTCGTACTTGGCTGCATATTGTATTTTCTAAATTTTTAATAATGGCAACTAACATTCTTTAGTCTGATAGCGGTGCAGCGGATGTTCCATTATCCGATGTTTAAAGCCAGTGCACAAAGGGCGGAGAAAGCGGAACGAGCCCTTCATGTAGCCAGACCGGGGTCATATATCTGTTTGTGCTATACACAGCTTGTAAGGCACGTACAGCACGCCCGGCCCTTCGGGCTATAGACCCATCTCCGTTACACCCAGGAAGCATCCGGCACGGGAGCCAATCCATGATGTGTCTTGTCGCGTGCGTTCAAATAACCATGTAATTGCCTGTTCTTTATTGTCAGCGTGTATATCAAAAATATGTAATATCACATGCCCCTCTTTTAGAAGGAAAAGCAGTTTGCAGAACAAAAGTGAGGAAAACGGACAGAGTTTACATGAACCGAAGACAATGTTTTACAGAACACAAACACCAATTGGCGATAAATAGACTTTTATTAATTAACGCTAATATATTTAGGATGCACGTGTAAAACAATATTTTGTTGTGCTTTAAATAGTCCACTTCACGAGCAACGCAATATTGGAACTTTTGGACAACGGCATCGGCTTGCCTCTGCTTAGACGACCGAGCGCGGGAGGCGAGCTGAACTTTGTACCGCAGCGGTCGGATGCAGCCGAGAAGTTCAACAGCGTGGTAAGTCGAGACGGACAGAACGAAAACTGGAGCCAAAGCGAGCGAGCGGTGAACCCGAGACGGTGGCCCTTCTGTTTGAACGAGTGTGTGCAGTTAAAAATAAAAGTGTTGGGTTTTGTTCAAGACTGATCGATATCTCTGATGCCAAGAAGCAACGATTCCCACATGCACAGAAGGCAGCGAAAGCAGTCACTTAATGTCTCTGTAGACACTCCACTTTGTCGCACCGAGCTTAATGAAAAGATTGTACAGCCTTCTGGAATATAGAAAAGCGATTAGACGATTTTATTTTAATTGGCTACGGTAGATTTGCTTTGGCTAGGCACACATTGCTTTGGTTTGGGAATAAATAAAGGTAATGGAACATCCGCTGTACCGCTAACGATCGGACTAAGGAATTTCAGTTGCCATCATTAAAAATTAAGAAAAAAACAATATGTAGCCCAGCACGAGTGTACTCAATCAAAATGAATTTACCCGCTGCATTTGAACACACAAATAAGCAGTATAGTCTTTGCAGCGAAGCCGACCTGCGGAAACTGCGTTTGGCCGTTCTGAGAAAGATGGAGCGATTTCGATCACTTCTAGAGAAGATACAACAAAAAGGGGGAAATCCCGTCGAGCCAATTGAAATTCAAATGATCGGCAGCAATAATAAAAAAAAATTGAAAGAAATAAAAAAATGGCCTTTTTCGATAAAGTGGGTTCAAAATATCGGTTAATTTTATTTCCGACGATATTCCACATTTTATATAAAAAAATTTTTGAAAATAAAATAAACTAAACTTATGCCCGTCGATATTCCATGTATAGAGCTACTCCCGCATAGTATTTGGTAAGCGACAAATAAAATAACTCATGAGTTACAAGGCTCTGAAGTTGTCACCGCATTGTCACGTGGGAGTGATTTTGATCACTTCTAGAGAAGATACAACAAAAAAAGGGGAAATCGCATCAAGCCAATTGAAAGTTCATATGATCGGCAGCAATAATAAAAAAATTGAACGAAATAAAAAATGGCCTTTTTTAATAAAGTGGGTTCAAAATATCGGTAAATTTCATTTTCGACGATATTTCAAATTTTATATAAAAATTTCAGTGAAAATAAAATAAACTAAACTTATGCCCTTCGATAGCCCATGTATAGGGCTACACCCGCATAGTATTTGGTAAGCGACAAATATAATAACTCATGAGTTACAAGGCTCTGAAGTTGTCACCGGATTGTCAAAGAGACGATGTTTGGCATTTTTTATCTCAATAAACAAAAATACAAAATTATTTTCCTTTCAACTAAAAAATAGTAGAAATAACATACAAGAGCACAAAAAATTACTGTGAGTTTTGTATGCTTCCCGTATTTATACCAGCGTACAGAACTGGGTTGAAAAATCACGGAGTAAAAAACCGATTTTCACCCTGCTCCACTCAATAATTTTTCGTGAAGCGAAATATTTTTTAAAAAATATTGAAAAGCGGTTTTGTTCTTTCCAGGAATGGGGCAATCACATATATTTTTTCAAAAAAAATCTTAACCTGACACCTACTATAGATCTTAAATAAAAAATAAATAAATTGAAGATGTTTACAACTCCCTGTAACGCCGAATTAGGGCGCAGCTCTTGAGGAGGAGCAGGGAAGGGTACTGAGGGGAGGGTATACCCCTCCTCCCTCCTCACTCCATCATCCTACCTGTCATCCTGCCTGTTACTCCTCCCTGCGAGCGGCGTCGCCATGGCCTCACAAGGGTCACGTGACGTCACCGGGGTCACGTGACCCCTGTGAGGTCACGTGACGATGACGTCATCGGCATTGTGATGACGTCATCAGTGACTTCATCGTTAGTGATGACGTCATCAGCATCGTCATCGTCACTGATGACGTCATCAGTGATGTCATTGGCATCGGCATCGTCAATGATGACGTCATCAGTGACGTCACGCGTCCCATAATGCACCGCGCGGTTACGCCGACGGCGACGCCGCTCAAGCCGGAAACGGGCACCAAAGAGCTGCGGTCTAAAAAATGGTTCTTCCAGTATGGGCGAGAACATTGTTTTGCCCTCGCCACGCCAACAGAAGACATTTGGATACGTCGCTTTCCAGAGCGACGTACATGCGCGTGCAAGGCTGAGGAGATCGCACGCTGGGCTGAGGACCCGTTAATATTGGAATGGTGTATAGTGAGGCAGAGCACAGTCACGTGTCTCCCTCCGACGGGCTGATTGGCTCACTGGGACCTCAGCCTTCGCCGTTTGTCAGGTTACGTTGAAACAAAATATAGATGACGCGCACGTTTGAAAAGGGCTCTATTTAGCGGAACAGTTTCTCCACTAAATTTGGCGGCGGAATCACTCTGTAGGCATTATGACGTCACAGCCACAATTTTCCCGCTAAATATAACTGATCAATATTTCCGCTAAACTTAGCGGGATATTTTTTTCTCGAATTTGGCGATAACTTTTTTTAATATAGCGGGAATTAGTGCACGTGATGTTCAGTGCGCGATGTCACGTGACGTCACAGCAACACACGAGCACCGTCCGCCGTGTTTGCCAAGTCACGCTGGGACGGAGGGTAGTCTCGGGAAGGGGAGGGGGGCGGGATCTCCAGGGAGATCTTGATGTGACACGGGCCGTGTGTGTACGGAAGACCGCCACGCGACACCAGTGGCGTGTCCTGGCGTCATTCGCACGTTGAGTCGACAGAGAAGCTCGTGTTTGCTCGCGAAGCTCCCTCCTGGCCCGAAATACACGCTGGCCTCTCCTGCAAACGATGGTCGGCGTTTTAGACTTTTAGTTCGAAGCAACCAGGCTGCACCCGTGTGTAGGCGCGGGGGTGTATCGATGACCGCTGCGCTGGGGCGAAAACGATTCTTCCCAGGCTGTCCGTTTAGATGAGTGTTTCGAAGGGATGTTTCAGTCGCTTGGTGTAGTGTGGACGGTAAAAACGAGCCACGTTGATGAACGCGGACATCTGTACTGGCAATGTATCGAATGTGTTTGTGTAATCGCTACTGGGCTTTGGACAAAAGGCTAGCCATAGTAGTAACATTTTTTTCTATTCTTGATGTAGGTATCGTAATTTATTTATTTATTTCAAATACTGCCAGCCCTTGCGGGTCATTGCGGGAGGGATACAATAACATTTACAAAGATACTCGACGCAGGAAGTTACACATTGAATAATTTTAATTCAATACATTTACAGCGCGTGTGCAGTTTGTCTACCACATTTATTTGTTTGCAGACCGATATTATGTCTCGGTTTTTCGCGAGGAGAATGATTCTTTCACATCCTCTTTCCCCAAACGCACGAGGAAAGGAAGGAGAAAAATAAAATTATTCGGAGAAGGAAGACATTTTATGAGCTCTTCGTTCTAGCTTTCGAGTGTAGAGAAAGCTCTACCCTTCGTCACCCTTTCCCTCCTTCCACCCCCTCGCCACTCTCAATGTTTAAAAAAAATGTTTATCCTGTTTTGTGCAATAAAACTTGGGTTGGGGCTAGTTGGTTCATATCGATTAAAAGGTTAAAAGGTGCGAACAAACAGGACGAAAAAAGACACACCTACGACACGGACAGGCGTTTTGTGGTTTTGTCTGACACCGCCTCGAAGCGTCTGCGCATGCGCGGTACCGACAGCAGCGCCACCGCAGCGGCGTGACGTCAGAGAGTTGAGTTGGTGACGAATTTGCTACGTCACCCAAAGAAGGCCGGCGCGGGTCACGACTGGGACATGGGCGCTTTGTCGGCGTTCGGCTGGACCCCGTGTTCTTCTCACTGCCTGAATGTGGGTCCCATCTGAACGCAGACGAAGTACTCGTCTTCCAATATGTTCTTCAAGTTGGTCTTCTTCGTGGAACGCGGAAAGTTGCCAAGCTCGAGGAAAGTTATATGGTTGCCAGACAGCAACTAAAAGGTGTCCGCACTGAATGCATGTTCTCATATTATAGTAGTAAGCTAAAGATATAGTTCAAATAAACTTTCCTTCGTTTTTTATTAATAAATTGATTTCGTTTTCGTATCGAGAAGTGGCAAAACATGACGTAACTGGGAGTACGCTAATTGGAAACGCCATGACGATGGCGGTCGATCAGATTAAGGACGATCTTCGTGTAATCGAAATGAGCTCTAAAGTTAAGTTACACGCTGTAAGATTGACGCCGGAACTAAAGAAAAAATATATAAAGGCAAACGCACATTTGTGCAAACCTGGCACCACAGACGCGTCGCCAACACTTGTGTCGCTCTTGTGGCGCCATTTTTTGTTAGGAGCACCAAATTCAACTCTCGGTCCATGGCCTCCGACATGTTTCCGCGAGCTGAAAAAAATCTCGGAGGTTATTCTCGGTCCGACTCTGTTCTCCAGCATCTGCGTCCGTCGTAGAAATTCGTGAGGATCTATTGTTCACATGTTGTACAGGAACGGAGCCACGACTTGAATTTTCGCAAGCTACCACGCACCGCTCAAATACAACTTGAAAATATAAACTCGATATCAGCACTAATGATTTTTTTCCCGATTTTCTTGTGGGCGCCGCCATCTTGGCGCCTGGTGCAGAGCAAACGCGACTGGCGGTCGTTACGATTAAAAAAAAGCCACTTCCCGAACTTTGTAAATACGGCGCCAGTCAGGAAGTTCAGACGATATCGTCTTGCTTTATCGTATGCTGTTTTAACCCTTCAGGAGTATGTAAAGGCGTTTCCTTCGATTTCAAATAAGGCTTCAGATAACTGGCAACCATGATTTTGAGCATCAAGATGGCTGAAGTGTGGATACTTTGAAGCGTACCTTATCTATAGTGACTCTATATTCGACGTGTCCCTGAACTGTGTCTGCCGTTTGTTCGCCTAATGAGACGATGCCCCGAGGGAACCACCGTAAAAGTTCCCCATATCTTCATGCGTACAATCCAGTACGTGTTTGTAAATAACAATCCATCGAGTTCGTGTTGGTAAATAAACAATCCTTCTTTCTCGCTCTCTCCAGTACGTACATCTTGTCGGGTTTAATTCAGCGAGTACAGATTTTTAAAAACCATAGCTAGAGTACACTTGGCTTACAGACAGACCAAAACGACTTACCGCGATAGTTGCGAGGAACCGTCGTGCAACGAACGTGTCGACTCTGCGGCTTCGTATCACGCCAACTCATCGACCTGTCCAACATTTGCATTGCACGCCAACCATATGTAGATGCACCGTGCCTTGTCTATAAACTCTTTTCCCCCTAAGCTGACAGTGTGGTGGAAGCTACAGGCTCGCCGGACCAATCGGCCACTTCCCTTTCGTCACCTCAATCTTCTTTCTGCGCGTAGGTGTGGCCTGTAGCATGATCACGCGGTGAAAGATCAGAGTACGACTTCCACCGCACTCTCAGCCTGGGTATGAACGGAGCATATCGCCCCTGCACAGAAGCCGACGACGAGGACGGCGGAGAAATGGAAGTGGCCTGCGAAACAATCTTGTCCAGATGGGAGAGATGTCGGTACTTTCTTGGCGCTTGTCCCTGTCCACTCCTTCGTGTTCGTCCTCTGTGTTTCTGTATACAAGTTTACTCAGTGCCATGATCCAACTAGTCCAACAACAGGTTTTGCTAAACTACGGTTCTTGGTGACTTCTGATGGTCGCTGCATTGTATCCTAGAGTGCTCCCCTGTTTCTCGTGAACTGCTCTAGAGGATCTAGGGCACTCTAGGACAGTGTGCCCTAGAGTGCCCTAGAGTGCTTCCCTAACTTCCTTCTGTTTGGAACGCGCGTACTCATCGTAGACGCTAGCCTTCTGCAATACGAGACTCGTAATGTTCAATATGTATAGTCTTGAAACGGTCCTGTAGACCATTCCAATAATCGTCTTCTGCGCGCTCTCATCTTTGCCCACTAGACTGTAAAACACGTACTGAGAATGCGCTGTAGCTGTCTTCTGCAGAGTATCAGACGCCACGCACGGGTGCACAACCCAGTGACTAAGCATGTTTTCTTACCTGGCTGATGACCGCTGGAATGGTATATATGACTACTTGCCGACACAACAAAAACACCCTTCTGGCGACCCGAGAAATCTTCAATGCTACATCTTGCCCACCGACGTTTTATAATTGCAATTTGGTGATGTTCAAAGGTAAAAGAGAAGTAGTTGTTAACAAGATGGACTACGTGGCATATGCCCTAGCAGTTTTCGGTATTTCTTTCACCAAGTGGGGCGTGACGGGGCATCGTTGACAGGCCTCTCTTGCCATTCCCCCGGAGGATATTGCGCGTGAGCGGCGTAGCACAGCTTGTAGCAGTACTGCAGGAACCCAAGCCGATGACTTGGAAACAAGCAGCGAAAAGAAATAACAACAAAAAAGAGAAAGAATGGGGGAGGAATAGGAGGCGGGGACGGGACAGGAAGAACTTCGACAGTGTGTCCCGCCGTAGGAGGCTATGGTCCCGCATACGAATGACCGGTACCGTCAATCAATTCCAACAGCACTGCGACGGCTCTCGCAGCCTGCAAGGCAATAAGGAGGGAGAAGAAAAATGGAGGAAAGGGGGTCGGCGGCGGAGGAGAGGTGGAAGTAGGTGATGTCGTTGTTGTGTCCTAGCGTTGTCATGCCGACCAGTGAAAACCTATCCCCCATTTCCTCCTTTTATTCTTTTTGTTTTCTTTCTTCTGAATCAATGGGGGTGGTCTAGCTCCTGCAGTACTGCTTGGAGCTCACGTTGCGGTAGGAGCTGCTAGTTCGTCGTGTCCGCTCGGTCTCAGGTGGTTCGTGCTATCTTATACCCATGGATATATGCGGGAGAAGACCGACTTCCGCTCTAGGACTTGATGCTGCGTGGAAGGCGCCATATTAGAGTAGTTTGTTTCCTTCCGAGTGAACTCGCCGATAATTCGTCGATGAATCGGACAGTCCTAATCGATATCGGTGGCGCCCATGGTACCGACCAGTCTTCGCCGTCCCGATGACCTTCCGAGGTAGGAGGTTTCTTTTGGAAATCCGACCGTGGTGTCTCCGTGGCTCCGAGGCAAAGCGCTGGCCTACGTATCCCCGGTTGGTGGGTTCGAATCCTTGTTGAGGTGCCCGCAGTCTTACGGAGGTTAATTGTGGAAAAGGTGCCGCGTAACCAAGATTTCGGTTGCACGTCGAAAGATCTCCAGGTGGTCGAAATTAAGCCTTAAGGCCCGTTCACGCACTTGCGCTTTGACTGCGACCGACTGAGACAAGAAAGGTTTTTAAGCCTCTTGTGACGGCTCCGGAGCAACGCATCCGGTTGTAAGCCTTTGCAAGAGGCTTGAAAACCGGTCTTGTCTCATTCGGTCGTAGTCGGTTGCAAGTGTGCGAACGGGCACTTAGTCCTCCGCTGGGGCGTGTCAGATGCCCTTCGTTGATTTGGCACGTAGAACCCCCAGATTAATTTAAATGTGACCCCTTCGAGCGCTTTGGGTGTCTACACTAACGGGAACGACTGATTATTACATGGAAAAGTGTTGTAGAAGGTTGTATTATTTAGTCACTTCATGGGGGTATTCTTGATCAACTCCCCGGGGCGCCGCTCCGGGCCCAGTTAATTCTTATTCTGTTAGGGGGCCAACACCTAGAATCAGTTTTTTATGCGGACTCAGCGCTGAATGCCACAAAGAAAACGTTTCACAGCTTTATCTGTGTCTTGCACAAAACTAACGCTCTTTCTGGTAGTTACCTCGGCGTGAGCCGTCAATCCAGAGGAGTGTTTGAGCTGTAACCTTAGGAAAATTACCCAAACTCTGCGATATTTTTGTTTCGAGTTTACAACTGACCATGAAGTGGGTTAGACTTGGTTAAATCGTTAGGGCGACGAAATCATAGATGCTTCAATTGTGCACGTGCCTGTGCACGCTCTAGTGACAGGTTTGGAGCGAAGGTATGGGATGTTACGTCGCTCTCAGTAGCAACCTAGTGAATCCAGAGTCAATATTCATATATCATTTGACACCTCCAGATTTGAAACATGTCGGTTTAGCTAAAAGCCAGTACGCTTCTTCACGGCACCCGGTAATCAACGAATGCCATTAATCGCGTTAATTGGCTGGAGATTCCTCAATGAACAGGGAAAAATATGAATCAGACAACCGCACTAATCCGGTGGTGCTTTATTCACTCCAATACTTCAGTATCGTTTTGTTAATCAAACTGCAACCTTGTAGGTTTTTATTTTCTGTTCCTCTTGTTATATGTGTGCACACTCTTGCGAAATAACCCGATATAATTTCATTCGGTTAAATAAGGAGTTTCGAATCGCTCTTTTTTTAATCTTCCCTAAGTTCTGTTTATAAAATCAGAATGAGTTTCTAACGCTGGTCGTAGCCAGCCCTCATTCCTGTGCATCTTATGCATCGCTCAGAAGCCAGTGACGTTACGGCACCGGCCACTAGGAGTACCGAAGAATTAATCAGGAAACAAGAAGGGTGAACATAATGAGCCAGGCCTTGCGGCTTTTAAGCTACGTTGGACTCTAGTTGTTGGGCAGTTCTCACCCAAATAGCAATATCTACTTTAACGCTGACGTAGCGGCGTTCGTGTCAGATCAGTGCGCGATGTTTTGGAAACCGCGTATGATGCTCAGTGAGGCTACATAGGTGGCGCAAGCTACCACCCGTTATGAAGGGTACAACCATTAGAATCAGTCCATCCAGCTGCACTGACCTTGCATCGTGTATGTAGGTACGTACACTCTAATGTAGGGGCGGTTGGCAGAGCACGTGTGGTACTGCGGCTCGTGATTCCAGCACGCCCCGTGACCCGCGATAATGGAAGAACTGCATCCGATGTTGTTGCGTAGCGAAAACTCGCACTGCAGAACCCACTGCAGGCATCCTGGGTTCAATCCCCACCCCCACCCATTTTGATCTGGACGAGCATCGTACTGGCGTGCGCTCGTGTATCACTACGGGGTGATGCACGGTAAAGCCCCCACACACCCCTACCCCAGGATATAGCAGGGTGCCGTACTGGCTAAATTGCTTACCACAGCGAAGACCACCAGACGCTCGAACTGCAGAACCCAGGGATCCTGGGTTCAATCCCCACCCCTGCCCGTTTCGATCTGGATGAGCATCGTACCGGCGTGCGGTAGTGTATCACTACTGCGTGGTGCACGTTAAAGACCCCAGGCTAGCGGTTGTACTGCACTGGCTAAATTGCACATCTACAGCGAGTGACTCGTCGCAACTTTAAAATGGCTGACCAACGACTCGCTGTATAAATATCCACACAACCCCATATTATTACCACCAGACGCTCAATGGGGCAGTCTATAGCCCACCGTCTAAACATTCACGCGACACAATTGTTTTTGTGGGGATATTCGTTGACAAATCTGCCAGGTTGCCAGGGAGATGCACGAAAACGGTCGATTATACAAAACCATCTTTCAGACATCCTTTCACAGCTTCGTGTTTGACCCGCCGAGTGCGAATTCTGTTCTCGTATTCAAGCTTTTGGCAAGAAGCTGTGACGGCACTACGTGGCCCAAGCTCCGAGCTGCCACATAAACTGTAGTTGGCTGCAGTCGCAATACAGAACCTTTTTTTAAACATTTTTGTGACATTTTCAGTGTACGTAACCACTTCTTGTTTCTCTTTACAGGCCCTGGTCTCCAACTGCCACGCTCGCGAGGCAACCGCTGTCGCCCTTGGCACTGAAAGAATTCACAGATGCTGCCCCGTTGAAACTCGTGGGTTCTCAAGTGCCAAAGACGACGGTGCGTTCGGAAGAACGGGATCGTGCAAGGTCTCAAGTTAAACCACAAGACGAACGGACAAATATAAATACCGTAGTCTGTGACAGGTTAAGAACCCGATAGAAGCCCGGTTTCCGTCGGGTTTCGGTTGCGCTTGCGATGAAGCGTCATGAAGGGCAGAAAGCACGTACCCCTGGCGAAGCTTCTATTCGGTTCTTAGCCGGTCGCCGACTATCATGAAGGGACACCAACGACAGACGTCCCCGTGGAAGTACCTCCACCCCACCGCCGCCCCGTCGGCGCCTGCCTGCGCCGCCGCCCGCCGCCTGTCAAACTCGCCTTCCGTTTTTTGGCACTAGCACATTTTTGTGTTTCGATGCTACGACAAAAATTGTGGTAGTGTCAAGCAATAGGAAGAGTCTGCAATGCGACCGAAAGACGGAGCGGCCGACGGCGCGGCGCTATCATCATCATCGTCGTCGTCGTCGTCAACGTGATGGACATCGTCATCGGTCGATCTGCTCGAAGTTGCCCGTACCCTGCGGCCGTGAGTATCCGTCATCTGCCATACGCATTTTCTTTTTTTTCCTGAACGCATGAAACGTTTTATAAGTTATAAATAAGTTATGACGGATGCCCCATATCCCCAGAAAGCTTTCCGTCTGTGCTTCCACGCATGATGTATGGCACGTGACGTCACGTCGTCAAGTGACACAGACTTGACGCTACAGCGTGACGCGACGTTTCATGTGTCCTAAACAAAATTAAGCGCTCGCTTCTTTATTACTGCCTTCCATGCATTATAGGGCTTTAGAGATAAAGGTAGCTGCCTTTTTTATATTTGGGGCACATCTCGATGCACATTTATTTATTATCGGATGTTCAACTACGACATCCCAAATCGTCACTCAACATATTTATCTTTTACCATCAGGATCTGTAGAAAGTTTATTGACCATCGTTTAAATTTGAAGTGCCTAAAAGGATTAACGTTTTTTGAACGCACGATGACGTCCTCTTAGCTTGTCGTGGTTATCTTCAATGTTTTCAAGCATTTCAGCGACCATGAGCATTTTTAATTAGGGCGCAGTCTTTATGGGGGCATGAGCGGAAAACTTATCATTCCACGGTTTTCTTTATCAGAAAGCGTTGTAGTATTAAAAAATTTCTTGCCAGCCCTTTAGTCTTGCCTTGACATATTTTTAATATTTTTATAGCTATCCTTTCATCATAATAGAATAAACGCAGCTTACGCAGAAGATCAATATACCCGAGAATAATGAGACAACCAAAATATCGTATTTGTTCTACGTGCACCAAAAACTTTATACTTTGAAGTTCTCGCGAGGTCAATGTGTGGGTGACCTCCACACTGAAATCTTTAATCCTATTTTCGCTACCCAAGTATGTGGCAAAGTATAGACGACAGGTGCTACGTGCACCTATCGTACGTAATCCAGGTTCACCGCCGCAAGTAACCTTTAGCCCCAAGCAACCATCAACGTTGACCACAAAATCAGCGGCGCTGCCAAGGGGGGGGGGCGGACCGCCGGTGCGCGCTCAGGGGTGGCCGCGGCGGGCCCCGAGAGCGGGGGGGGGGAGTCGCGCGGGCCACGTGGAGCGGGGGGAGGGGGAGCTGCGCCGGCCACGCGAGAGTGGGGGGGGGTGCGCGGGCTGCCCGGTGCCACTGACCCCGTGACGCCACTGCACAAAATAGAGGTCAATGACCTCGTTTACGTGACCATATTTCATTGACCTCTGACCCTTTACCTTTCAGATATGACCTTTCCAAGTTTTCCGCTAAGCCTAACCGTGTGTTTCGGCCCCTCATCGTAGTTAGTCTGACCATTCCACGTAGACAGAGGCGCCGTCCACGTCGAAAGTGAGAGCGAGACACGTGAGGCCACATACCAAGAACATATCTAGCGTACTTACGGTAGATCATGCTGTGATCAATCTGCATTTTGATATGAACGGGGGCTAGTTTCCACTTCACGAGCATCAACTTTTATTTGGACTGCAGCTTCATGGAGGCACACGAGGAGAGCTAGCCAGTTTGCAGCGTCATCGCTACTCCTGTAGCAAATAAAACACACAGAAATATTAAAATGAGCAGGGAGCGCCCAGGCTTTAAACTTTAAAAATAAGATTAGCTAAGTAAAAAGAAAATAGCGACAACTGTTTTTAGAGCGCAGCTTTTAGGCGCCCGTCTCCGGCTTGAGCGGCGTCGCCGTCGGCGTCGGGGTAACTACGCGGTGCATTATGGGAAACATCCCATAATGCGACGCGCGGGGAGGAGGAGGAGGAGAGGAGGAGGGAGGAGGAGAAGAAATGCCAGCTACCCGTTGTGCAGGCAAGTGATATCACCATTCATAAATCACAGAGGCACGTATGAAAACGTGGTGTACTCGTTATCCAAGTGGACATCTAATCTATGGGTACGGGTCTGTGCTGTACCCATCGGTCTCTGTGGCACGTCAGACGAAGTTGGTGAATTGTGTGCCGCCAAGGTCTACAACGGCTTGATCGCGGTAGCTCTGTATCTCTCGCCTACGGCACTCACCGAATATTTCGTGCAAGACAGAGAAGAACTTCTGATCAGTCGTGCAGGAAAACATCCCATTGGCCCCGAGGGACGTGCATTCGCTGTTCTGCTGTGCCTTCTCGGGGCAGCACGCTCAAGACTAATGCTGAGGAAATCAAAAACGTCGAGCAGTCTTCGACAGAGCCGACAGCAAGTAGGATGACATCGAGAGTATCACGTGCTTCGTCAAAGTGTTAACTTTAACGCTGTCTCGTTCTCCCGCCTTGATCCTGCTGTCTTGTTTCCCGGCACCGGCAGAACTTATGCAGAGTGGAGCTTCCAGATGTGAGAACTACTACATTTCCTTTCTCTGGACAAGTGGTGAGCGGGAATCCCAATATACATATATCTTTCTCAGATTGTTTAGCAAGGTATATCGCAAGATCGAAATACCTCAAGAGAGGAGGAGGAGAGGTAAGGAGGAGGAGGAGGAGCAGAGGACGAGGGGAGGAGCACGGGAGGGGAGAGCAGGACGAGAGGTTACGGGTGAGGAGGAGGGACATACCCTCCCCTCCTCCTCCTCAAAAGCTGCGCTCTTATTCGGCGTTACACGAAGTTGTAAGCGTCTTTCATTTTATTTTGTAATTTTAACTTTTTACCCCAGCTAAGGTATATTTTGACCACAAATAATTGCATCCTATTCACACTCTACATATTTCGAAACCACATTGCACATGAGATTATTCGAAAGCCATTGTGAGCAAGTAGCGGATGGTGGCCATTTCTGTTTTTCATATTCAGCCAAAGTTTTTTCCTTCATCTAGCGGATAGACTTTTTTTTTGTGTGTGTGTCTGTGTGTGTTTCTTCATTCGGACTTACGCTTGTACTCTGGACGCCATACATTTTGTATTTGCTTGATGTTCCTAAAATAGTGGAGGTGGTGCCTGATCTCTTATCTTGCTTTGGGTTCAGCATGCTTCACTGCCATACGCGATTGCAATATAGTATCCTGCAAGAACAGTATGTCCCTCACTTTTACCGATAGCAGTCGTCTTACGCTGGCTACATTTCTCATCTACAGCTGAGACACCTTACGCGTCGGTGCGTCGTTTATTTTTGCGTTAAAGAAAAAACTAAATTGTTTTTTTTAATGCCTTGTACGTGGCTTGCATTAACGTCACATCAACCGCACGTGGCCTTGCCGAAAAAAAAAATTGTATTGTGTGTATTTTTATACAGCCTAGAACTTGGTCTGCCTCAACGGGCGACGAGTCTTCCAGCTGTAGAGGGGAACTTTAGCAGGTGCAGTATGACTGCTAGCCTGGGGTCTTTATGGCCACGGCCCCACTGAATGTGGCAGTAAAGGTACTTTTGGCAGGTCATTACTCATCTCCTTTTAAATACTGTTTTGTGGGATTAATGTCATTCGAAAGGCAATGCAATCCTCTTTCATTTGATATTATGTATGTATTGGTTTATACTGCTCATGCGCATTTGTAGCGTTGCGAATATGATGGCGCGGACCCTCACTTGCTCCGCTGGTTCATATTTCATGAACGATTCATTAAAGGTAACACGGTTCCAATAGAGCAGTTTTGTTAAGATGATGTTGGAGCAGAATGTAACGATATACTTTTTTGGTATTTGCACTACTTTGTTTTGTTCATCTCTCCAAATATTGCCCTAAAATTGTAATTTTTCAGCACAAATATGTTTTTAATGATATGCGCCAGGGCAATGAAATTAGCTACAGACGTAGTGCTTATAATTGGTAATATGCAGAAAAAATATCAATGTTTTGTAAATATTTATTGTTTAGATATTCTTTATCAAACGTAGCACTCTTTTGTACTTCAAGTCACGGTGGTTCAAATACCGCTGAGGAAATAGTTAAACTATGATAAAATCTTTTATAAAATTTAGAACTACAATGGTTGCCCAAGAGGTGTACGAAGGCTTTTTTTTTTCATTTTCAAAGTCATAACGCTCCAGGAGCCCTTCAAACGTACCTGTTTTTGCCGCATATCTTTTATGGACATCAAACAGATTTATTGGCATCTAATAACATTTATTGTATGGATTAGATATAAATTGCGATGCATTAGATTTTCACAATGATCTTGCTTTGGTTTCTTGATAGTTGTAGAGCTTAGTTAATTTTAAAAACAATTAAAAACTGTTTGGGTGTTTTGTTGCGCTACCTGCCGGATAGCAGACAAAACTGCTGATTTCTAATGTTCAAGAAATTTTCGAGGGCGGCGTTGGCGTCTGTATCATCATCAGTGTCCGTGTCTTTTTACCTTCACATTTAGAAAATATGTTGGAAGATTTACTATCGCCAAATGAATGATTTCAGTACTGGGTCAGGTTAATAAATCTAAGATGAATAATTGCACAAGCGTAGTGTGATATAATCTGTTCGTTACTCGATATGATTGAAATCGATAAACAGTAAACACGAAAAGGAAAAGAATGCACCCGAGTTCACTTTGTGCCTAAAGTCACTAAGTGAGCTGCGCTTAGAGTATCGGCACTCCGTTCCCCAACATTGTTGTGGGCGCCGCCATTTTGGGTCTTGTGCAGAGCAAATGCAGCTGCCGATCGTCATGATTCAAAAGTGCGACTTCCTCAGCATTAGATACGGTGTCGGGAAGCTGATGCGATATTGCTTTGCTCTGTCGCGGACTGTTTAAACATTTGTGGAGGACGGAAAAGCGTTTTCTGTGATTTTAGATAAAGCTTCAGATAACTGGCAACCATGATTTTAAGCCACAATATGCCCAAGTATCGTTACTCTGAAGCGTAGCTTATTTAAAGACACTATTAATGCCCTTGTTCAAGGAGCTTGTAATACCTGAAGGGGCCATGACGTGAGCCCCGTGTGTTCCAGAAGCCACTACCTTTTGACGCCTGCCTCTTCCTCATTGTTCCCGCTAGTGCCAGTAAATTAGCTACGCTTCAGAGTAGCGACACTTGGCCATATTGTGGCTTAAAATCATGGTTGCCAGTTATCTGAAGATTTATCTGAAATCTCAAGAAACGCTTTTTCGTTTTCCACTTTAAACAGTTCGCGACAAAGCAAAGCGATATTACATGACCTTCCTAACACCGAATCTAATGCAGAGGAAGTCGCACTTTTGAATCATGACGATCGGCAGTTGCGTCTGCTCTGCACAAGCACCAAAATGCCGGCGCCCACAACAATGTAGGGGAACGGAGCGCCGATACTCTAAGCGCAGCTCATTTGGCGGCTCTAGTTCCCGGGAACCTCCTTTCCCCTGACTGAAACTGAAACTAAATATAAATAATGCACCATTATTATAGCTTATTTAGTTATAACCAACTACTCATGATGAGAGGAGGAAGCGGCCGGGTAGGAGAAACACGGGTTTTATGTGTGACCGTTCTAACCGTCTCAGAAGAGAAAATGCCAGCTTGCGCTGGTTTCAAAAAGACGATCCAAAGAAAAGAGGTGGCACGCTGTGTTCTTTGTGATTGTGCGTCTGATTCGTATACAGGTATATTTGAAGATCGACGATGGACGTCGATCGTCTCGAGGTTATGTAACGCAATAACATTATATAAATAATAAACATAATGAAGGACTGAACGACTAAATTTTTTCAATTCATGGATTGTAATATGGCGGTAGTTTATTGTACTTATTGTTGATGAAGAGCAGTATGAGGTGACGAGGTAATCATTAAATGATGACGCTCTATAAAGACGACGACACTAGTGGGTATCAAACCACAACGTACAGTGCCAGACTTGTTTCAAGTATCGTGTACCCAAAGACTTTTCTTCACCCGCAACAAAATATGGTAGAATCATTGAGGATGCTGCTTTACAACTGTACGTGGAACCTGAAAACTGAACTGCGCGAAAGTGCAGCTTATTCATTAATATGAAGGACAGATTTCTAGCAGCATCCCCTGATGGACTGCTTGGAACAAATGGCCTCGTTGAGGTAAAGTGTCCCCGTTCCAAAAGATTCTTATAGCCTGCCGAAACCGCAAAAGAGTATGAGGCGAAAAATAAAAAAGTGACCGTGTGTGAAAGGTTCAAATCACCACCGCAGCTTCTGCCACAAAATACAAGGGCAGTTACACAACACGCAAAGATATTTTTCTGATTTCGTTATATTTACACTCAAGGGCATTGATATCCAACGTATTCAGAGGGATGACACCATGTGGCCAAACAACATAGAGCCTTTTCTACTCAAGTTTTACTTGAAAGGCCGGAGTTCCGCTGAAATTCCTCACGTAGACGAGGTTTCCGATCGAATAATTTGCCATTACTCCCGATCTGGGAATCTCTCGATCTTCGTACGTAGGCCATAGTGTTATGAGGTCGAGGGGTGTGGCTCTTCGTCCGCCGAACATTGCTTCGGCGGGTGTTTTTCTCGTGGAAGATGAGACCGTCGCGTGCTGCCGGAACAAGAACCTGGCGATTCTTCACTGCACTGCTTCTTCCGTAAGCTTCAAGAGGGCTTTCTTCGTTTCACACACCATCTGTTCTGCTTGCCCGCTTGTTGCAGGATGGTATGGTGCACTAATGTGGTGCCTGATGCCATTTTTATTTTTCTCAAAAACTTCTTTATTTTATTCGAAAGAAGAATTGGCGCGTTATCAGAGAAAGGTATTTTTCGGTAGGCCAAAAGTAGCGAAAAGAGAGCGTAGAACGTCAATGACGCGTTTGGACGTCGTGGCATGTATCGTGTAAACTTCCAATCCCTTACAGTAAGCATCGACCATGACTCCGCAGATGCGAATACGTTTCGCCATCCACCGACTGAATACTGGATCGTTTTCAGTTACTGTTCATGATGGCGTTGGACTCAAGGAAGACTTCGAGTCTCTCCGCAAAGTTAGCCCAGGTGCCAACACTTTTGTCGAAAGCGGTAAATGCTCGAAACGTCAACAACGTCGGTAGCGACGTGCTGTGCTTGACACTTGACGCTTACCATTCGCTGAGACGAAACTTGCTTGTTCGTCTGCCACGAGTCGTCCGATATCAGGTCATCACCGCAACTCCATCTCCCGACAAAACAGGTCTTCATTGTCCGCATGTCTATAGTTAGCAGTCGTGTGAACTTATAAATTCCCGAACGCTCATCACTTGCCGTCACTAAACGCCGCTCAATCATAGCGTCTTCATTGCTAATAAACGTCTTCCTATTTATACTGATGCTTTTCATCATATTTATCCTAAGCTGTACTTACAACATAATGTGTGTCGGTACTTCCGAAAATATTTCAACGGTGTTCGTTTTCTGGGAACTATAATGTAACAACTTTTACAACATCTTCCGGATCTTGTGAAACACAATATTTCGTGACGTCCCTTTTCAGTCGTCATTATAATGGCGAGGTAAATAGCGTAAATCGCGAAGCAGTTTACTAAGAGCGTCCAGCTTCCACTGCTTGTCTTGGAAGAGTTGAGTCTACTGAGCGTGCATTCCTGCAGGAAGAATATTCTTCAGTTGACAGAATATTGACACAGTCTGAGAGTGCGCTAGACAAGTCAATCAACAATTGATTCCTTCACGAAAGCCCGTGGCAACCGCCGAACCGCATGTCCCTATAGATAGTATTCACTGGACGCCATATTTGTGGGTGCTGTTTAGAGCGCATGCTCAGAACGAGCTCATGTCAATAGGCTGCTAAGACTGGCACTCTTGATGGTGCGGAATGCACGTTGCAAAAGAACTGTGGAAGCTCGCCGTCAGCACACGCTCAGCATTCGCACACAGCAGATATGGCCGCCAGTGAATACTCCCTATATCAGCCTGACATTCTCGGATACATGAGTTTGCTGGGCCACGCTATTTATCCAGCTGAGCACAGCTGGGCAGCGGCGCGAGCAAGGCCACGAGGGGAACGTGATGGTGCTCGAGCCATCCTCTCCTAAAGCCCCTTTATGTTTCAAAAGTAGCGCGATGTTCGTTGATGCATGAGGCACGTGCAACGTGCAGACCTTGGGGAGATCATGGCGGCACAACGCACTACTGAGCTAGATTTCAGACGCCGTGTTCTTCCCCGAAGTGGCGCTCGGCACATGCCTCGAGCATTTCTCAACAATGAATGGCGCCACTTTCCCAGGATAGAGGGCTTTATACTTCGTTTCAGCGGTCCAGACCAGTCGATGCTACAAGCGAGCTCGGGCTTTCAGCGTCCCTGCCAGCACGCGCGCTCGCGCAGTGCACCGTTCAGGGCCACATGCTGCGTTAGCATCGACTGCGTCTGGACCCAAGCTGAAACAGTATAGACTCTCCTCTTATCCGTTGTTTGCCGCTCTACCTTTTTCACTTTCGGCGGCCGCGTCACGTGACTATCTGCCCGTGCGCGACCGAAAGCGTCGCTGTGGTCGGCCTTCCATGATTGGCCGAACGCTGACTATGACGTCAGAAAAGGATTTATCATCGACAAAAATAAGAGGAATGAAAGAATTTTAATTTTGACGGTGTTGGCAGTGTTCCTTTGAGAGCGCAATGATTTCAAGCTTCCACCATGCTATTTACAAACACCATCGAACTTGCTGTTCACAAGGTAATGACGTCACAAGGGGGAACCGTAGGAGGGCGCCACCAAAACATCTCGCCGCTAATAGAGGAGGCTATGTTTCAACTTATCTGCGAGTGAAGCCAAAGCTAGAGAAGCGCGAGATCAGCGCTTTTTGCGTTCCTGCCCTGCTCGCGCGCACAAACGCACGGCGCTTTTGCGATTTGCCTTTGCTCGCACACAAGATTAAACAAAACAAAAAATTGGTGTGTGTGTATGTTCATTCAGCCTAGAACTTAGTCTGCCTCAATGGGCAACTTGTCTCCAGCTGTAGATCATAAATTTATCCAGTGCAGTGTACAACCACTAGCCTGGGGTCTTTAACGTGCACCACGCAGTAGTGGTACACGACCGCACGCCGGTACGATGCTCATCCAGATCAAAACGGTTAGGGGTGGTGATTGAGCCCAGGATCCCTGGGTTCTGCAGCGCGAGCTTTCGCTCCTCCGAGCTGGTATGAGCCAGCCCACTCGGCCAGCGATGAGCCGTATATAGAGTTTGGCCATTCATTGGGAAGTATAGGAGGCCAATGAGGAGGCGCCATGAGCCGAAAGCGGGCTGGACGTGTTCAGGGCGTCTTCACAAGTTTGGATGTAGCCAGCCAGAAGCCGCGAAAAATACCCTGGCGGTGGTCGCGAGAAACGAAATTAATAAGTACGCCCGAATAGCTCTCGGTGACTGAAAATATGGTGCACGTGATGTTTCAGTCACGGTCATCCGAAATCATGGCTGATAATGCTGCAAGAGCGCGACTATCAGAACGATCGACATAATCAGTACGCCAGGCGCCGAAAGCCGGGAATCTGCCGTCCAAGCGGTCACACACTGTCCGAGCAAAGCAGAGTTCGAGCGGCATATTTGTTTCTTTCATCTTTTTGCAGGATCATAATCGAAACATCGCGTGCACCATATTTCCAACCCTGAATAGTTACTACATTTGACCCTTACGCTCTTATTAAAATTGTTTTCTGCTATCACCACTAGGGGATTCTTTTTGGCTTCTGGTTGGCCAAGAGAGCATGCCAAGCCCTGTACCTGCGTCTGGTGCAGGCCCTGGGCCTGCCCGCTCCTGCTATTAACAAAAGTCTCTTTTTACACCTTTTCCACAAGGGTGCAGCCATCTTGAATGTCGTCGCTTCTGTTATGCGGAAAACATCGTTTTGATCTCTCCACGCCGCTGGAAGGTGTTTACGAAAAAATGCGTGATTGTCACGCATTCTTGTTTTGCCTCACCTATATTTTCTCGCATATTCCAGGTTGAAATGTTTTGTTATTTTTTCGTCCCGCATACTAAATACGGAATCCACATGACTGAGAACGAGAGGAAACAAAAAACGTATATTCGCAACTTTCACGGCCTATAGAGGGCGCACTGGTGCCTATCCAAATGGCTGTCATCTGGATGATCGTCGTAGAACAGCGGTACGAGGCTGGGTCTGCGACGCGTAAGTATTCTAGTTTTGCTATATACGAGTAGTATTAGAGCCTTACGTTATTTTTTCCGCCAGGAAGGTGTAGGCAAGGAAATTTATTGCGAAGCCGATCATCCAGGAGCTAGGAGCGCGATTCTCGCACCGCGGTACCACCATCGCTGAAAGTTGCGAATAGACGCTTTGCAGCAGCCAGCAGCAGCTGTGCATGAGCGCCACCATAACTAGGGTGTGCATTTTCCGGTTTTAACCGAAGAACACCGATAAACATCCGTCGGTGACGAAAATACAAAATCGGTTAAAACCGAAAAACACCGGTGGTTGGACATTTTCGCCCTGGTTAAAACCGAAAAACACCGGTCGTTGCATGTTTCCGACCTAGCGAAACCCTTTCCCTGTAGAGGTTCGTCAAACGTGTTATCTCGCCCTCCTTTCTGCAGGGGTCAAAAGCGTCTAGTTAACGCAGTGGAAGCTAAGCTCTCACACGCCTTTCCCCCATTGTGTCTCCCATGGCCCCCTTTTGTGGAAAAATTAACGCAGTGGAGGGTACGCTCTCACGTGCCCTTTCCCCATTGTGTCTGGCCAAGTGATGTCGGTGTAAGCCATGTATTCAGAGGTTGCTGTAGTTCCTGGAAGACACTGCCAACATTCGTGTCGTACAGGGCTACTGACCTTTGAGAACTGAGATGCGTTCATTGTTATCTGTTTAGTTTCCATGGGCTTTTGGGAAAACGAAAAAGGGTTTTGTTCTGTAAAAAAATTTCCAGACGTGTTTGAGAAGGCGCGTCCGTCCCGCGTCTGCGGGTTTTCTCAACGTGAGATTTGCTTCCCTTCGTCGAACACTTCAAGTATCGTCGTCACGCGGAGTAGAAGGCCACCAGGATGGGACGCAAGCGGAAAGCTCCGGATGACTACGCTACAGATTTCATGGATGAATCGTCGTTCTGGTTCCGCGTACAAATTGTTAATCCGTGCATAAAAGTGGAGCTGCCAGAGGGATTTGTGCCTTATGAAAATATCTATCGGCTGGTCCTCCGAGACGAGCGCAAGCTGAGTGACCTAGATTCAGAGTTTCTTTGTTACCGCCAGTATGCTGTGACTAGCACCGTTGATCCAGTGTTATTTTGGAAACTTCATTTACCTGACTGGCCACTACTGTCCCAAGCCTCGCTGGACATTTTGTGATTTCCTGTGTCCAGCGCAAATGTGGAGCGTGCGTTTTCAAAATTGCGGGTTGTGAACCGCAAGGAACGTGCTGCCATGACGGATGCAAGCCTCTCGAAGTATGCTTGCATCTACTATATTAACCAAGTGTGAGAAATAGATGCTTCCTCGAGAAGAAGTGTATGAAATATGTGAATAAAATTGGAACTCTCTGTCTGTGATCAATCGCATTTTTTTCCACCGATAATCACCGATTTTAGCCTCGTCGTGAGACGTTCCACCGAAATACACCGGTGTTTCGAAAATAAATAAACACCGAAAAACATCCGCCGATTTTTCTCACAAATAAACACCGGAAAGTACACACCCTAACCATAACCGACCTTCGGTTATTGCTTCCTCTTATTCAGTTCACTTCACATCATCGTTACCAGAGCGGGACATGTTATTGCCATTTTAGATTTTACTGTGTCAGTCTCCCAGCACTGGCCTTTGTGGAGGCTACGTCACACCCGCATCAAGTGGCTCGGCATCTCGGTAAGACAACAAAAGGTCAGCAATGGCGGCTGGAATTTGGCGCGGTAAAGCGCCTATGCACGGCTCTGGGAATTAGTCTTTTTAGTGCCGCATTTCAGTGAAGAAGAAGAAGACGAAGTAACTTTTAGCCGTTCAAGTGTTCAACATGGCAGCTTCTGCTGGAGGTATAAGCGAAAAGAATCAGGAAAACTAACCACCACTGCAATGTTCCCCCGATATTTACGAGTTCAACTGCGTTGTACGCTGCCCCTTCTTCGAACGTTGGAACTAAGGCTTCGTTCTTTCACATTCTCGGAAAGATTTGCTTTCCAGTGTGCCACTGATTCTAAGGGAGTCCTGATACCGTCTCATTTAAAAGATTGTAGCAAGGCATACGTTTTAGTTTAAGTGACATACATTGTGGGGAGTCCAATGTATCCAACCCAATTAAGGCAGACCGCGAAAATCAGTGTCTCAACGTATCGTGCTGCAGTATCGTATGAAATGCGGCTGGGCGCCCGTCGATATTTTTTGTCTGAAGATGGACCCCTCAACCTCACCCACAAGCTCTATTTGAAGCATCACCATTTTTCTTTCATTTCATCTGTAAAAGACCACTGCATCATCAATGACGCGGTGCCGAAGGCCCTCATAGTACGGGCGACTAGCCTCTCTGCGGTGCCGCGGCTCTCCTGATCTAAAACAAATATCAATATCAAACAACAAAGAAGCTTACCTCGTAAAACAACAAAGAAGTGCTTGTGCATGCAGGTATGCGAAAATCACAAAAACAAGTCGCAAAAAAAGAAAAAAGGAAGGTCGCGTTTTAAACGCCAGGCGCCGCGACGTCACTTAATTGGTCGCTCCGGCCGTCCCTGCGCCGGTGTGTCGTCCAAACACAACTGCAACACTTTCAAGCCATAAAAAGCAAAAAAGGAAAACAAAAGTTTTTTTTTAATGTTTACCTCCTTGTTCTTTAAAACCAAAATGCGTAATATTTGTGCAAGATAAAGACATCACATCGAGACACCTTCGTAAAGAGTGTCAATGCACTCTTCCATGGATTTATTTGTAAGATTTTTTTATGGCCGACAGATGGCGCCAGTGAGCCATCTCGTTCTAAGCACGCGCAAGCGGTTGCCACGCGTCCGGTCGCGCGCAAACGCAAATGTGTGATTACAATGTTCTTGTATCTCGGTAAAAGATATATATATATCTATATCATATCTATATATATATATATTGTGAGGGCGCTTATGCGTAGCACTGCCCACAGACATCGTCGTCGTCACTTTTGGCTGTGTGTGGACCGATCGGCATCGTCATCTGACTGGTGGCACCTTTTTTGAAACGTTCCATCGATATCAGACTCCGATAAAAAACCGTCATCTGACCGACCTGTCTCTGTCTCACAACGTGGTGGAGGTGAGCCTTTAGACCCCGTACCAGAACCACCTTCCCTTCGAGCTTCCGCTTAAAACCCTGGAGCTCCGAAACCGCACGCTGGCTACCATCACGGCGACGGCTGCTCAAACCCCTTCGATGTCTCAACCATCCGCGACGACATCCACAGCCACCACGATGACTGAACAGCAATCGCAACCCACCCCTACCACTCCTGGTTGGACGATTCGCAGTCGCCAAAGAGACCCAAAGGTTTTTGCTGGTCTTCGTGACGAAGATGTTGAGGACTGGCTCGACAGTTACGACCGCGTGAGCGTCTACAACAGATGGGACAATCCCACTAAACTCGCTAACGTGGTCTTCTACCTTACTGATGTTGCCAAAACGTGGTTTCTGAACCACGAAGAAGAAATTCCAGACTGGGACGCTTTTACCACGAAGCTAAAGGACATATTCGGCACTCCAACTAGCCGCAAAGAGAACGCGAAAAAGAAACTCGAGACTCGACGACAAGGAGAAGAGACGTACACCTCCTACATTGAAGACGTCCTCGCGCTCTGCCGTCGCGTCAACTGCGAAATGCAAGAGAGTGAGCGCGTACGTAACATCCTGAAGGGAATCGCGGAGCCGGCCTTCAATGTTTTTCTGGTCCGAAAGCCCGAATCGATAGCTGACATCACATCTGTCTGCCAACACCTCGATGAAATGCGGACCATCAGAGTCTCTTGCCCAGCTCAGAATCTCGGAGAACCAAAAGCGACAAATTCTGAACTCCGCACCCTCATTAGAGACATCGTTCGAGAAGAGCTCCGGCAGATGTTCAACGAAACACACCGCGGCGCTGAACCGGCAGCAAGTTCTCCCGACTTGCGGTCCCTTGTCCGAGACGAGTTAGCAGCTCTACCTTCTGCAACTCTTCCTCTCCCCACGCCCGCACCACCAACCTACGCCGAGATTGCCGCTAGGGTGCCTTCCCCTCAAGTGGCTTCGCTACAACAACTCCACACCCCACCTTCCTTGGCGGCATTTACTCCAGCCACCCTCACCCCGACGTACCAATCTTGGAGACCACCCAACCGCCCAGTATGTTATTACTGCGGCATTAGGGGTCACATTGCCCGCTACTGCAGGAAACGCAGAGATGACGACAGGTACGACAACTCTTATCATCCTCACTTTCGCCGAGATCAAGGGACCTACAATGTAGGTCGAAACAACTCCGGCCGCCAAGGAAGTACTTCCCCTCACAGGTCGAGATTTGAAAACCAAACATATCCTAGGCGTCGTTCCCCCTCCCCACTTCCACGCTCTGGGTCTCCGATGATTCCATCTACCCAAACCTACCCTAAATACACAGCGGAAAACTAAAAAACGCAGTTCTTGGGGGAGAACTGCGAGCCAACGGAACCAGACAACTCCTCCAAACCCATCCAATTTGATTGACGTATGTGTAGAAGGTTTAAACGTTCTTGCTCTAGTTGATACCGGCGCCGCAATTTCAGTTATAAGCGAAGAAGTCTGCAAAACCTTAAGAAAAGTCCGAACTCCCTTTCACGGTACTTGTTTACGAGGAGCGGGAACCAATTTGATATATCCCTCCGCACTGTGCACGGCGAGGGTTGTAATACAAGATACCTGCCATCACATAGAGTTTGTTGTTTTACCGAATTGTACACACTCACTTATCCTTGGCTGGGACTTCCTCTCATTTAACTCGGCAATAATTGACTGTAGTCATCCGGAATTATTTTTGACCACCCTTGACGTCTCCGATACAGTTACTGATCACAGTGCGAAAATATCAGTTGAAACCGACTCGGTTATTTCTCCGTTCACAACACATGTATTACCACTCGTATCGACAACCGCTTACACAACTGATGTCGTCGTACAACCATCGAACACATTTCTCGCGAGAGGCATAGTTGTACCGCACGCACTTATCCGTTTCATCGATGGAAAAGCTCTCATAGCTGTCTCTAATGTTAGTACTGAGTCCGTTCTCATTCCACATGGTACAGTTGTCGTGACTGCGACACCACACTCACCCATTTCTTTGTGTTCTATATCCGCCCCTCAAACCAAATCTTCGCTTACCCAGAACTGTAAAACCTTATCTCTGCATACAACAATTAGCCAAGATCTTGACGAATCAAAAAAACGTCGACTTCTATCTTTGCTAGAGCAGAACAGAAAAATATTCGACATCGTATCATCTGCCCTTGGTCAAACCCACACGACAGAGCATCGGATCCACATTGAAGATTCTGCTATTGTTCATCGTCGTCCGTACAGGGTTTCCCCATCAGAGCGTTCTATAATCGAGGACCATGTCACTGATATGCTAAAAAGGGTGTAATTCGTCCTTCATGCAGTTCATTCTCGTCACCGGTAGTCCTGGTCAAAAAGAAGGATGGAGGCATTCGCTTTTGTATCGATTACCGCGAACTGAACAAAATCACCCGTAAAGACCTTTACCCTATGCCACGAATTGACGACGCACTGGACTCCTTGCAGGGAGCTGAATATTTTTCATCTCTTGATTTACGGTCCGGTTATTGGCAGATCCCGGTTAACGAAGAGGACAAAGAAAAAACTGCGTTCGTCACACCGGATGGCTTATATGAGTTCAACGTCATGCCCTTCGGACTCTGCAACGCGCCAGCGACTTTCGAACGCATGATCGACAACATCCTTCGAGGCTTAAAATGGAAAACATGCCTATGTTACTTAGATGACATTATAATCTTTTCTTCCAACTTTGAGGAACACCTTGAACGGCTTTCCCAGGTCCTGTCCTGTTTGTCTGCCGCCAACCTCCAGCTTAATACTAAGAAATGCACGTTTGCGGCAAAAACAATTAAGATCTTAGGTCATGTCATCAGCAAACACGGTATCAGACCTGACCCCGACAAAATAAAAGCGGTTTCAGACTTCCCTCGACCACAACGCCAAAAGGAATTGCGAAGCTTTCTAGGTCTGTCGTCGTACTTTCGTCGTTTTATTCGCGGCTTCGCAACCATCGCCGCTCCACTTAACAACCTTCTTAAGAACAATTCCACCTTTACCTGGTCTCCTGAGTGCGAATCTGCCTTTACATCCTTAAAAGCAGCCCTGACTTCCGATCCTGTCCTCCGACACTTCAACAACAACTCCGCCACCGTTCTCCACACAGACGCTAGCGGCTACGGCCTTGGAGCAATTCTTCTACAACCCGACGACTCGTGCGTAGAACACGTCATTGCTTATGCAAGTCGATCTTTGAGCAAGCCAGAGCAAAATTATACAATAACAGAAAAGGAATGTCTCGCGGTGGTTTGGGCGATTGCAAAGTTTCGTCCTTACTTATACGGCCGTCATTTTTCAGTCGTCACCGATCATCATGCGCTCTGTTGGCTAGCCTCCCTCAAAAATCTTTCAGGTCGTCTCGGACGCTGGGCGTTACGCCTGCAGGAATACGATTATACAATTGTTTATAAATCTGGCCGAAAACACCAAGATGCCGACGCCCTCTCACGGTGTCCGCTACCTCAACCCTCGACAATTACGACTATACTAAATATTGAGACGAGTCCATCACCGACAGACCTATTTGATGGAATAGGGATCGCCACCCAACAACGCCAAGACCCCCAGCTACGTAATATCATTGCCCAAATGGAAGGAACCTCACCTACGACAAACGCTCGCTCCCGACGCCAGCTCTTGCACTATCAGCTTCAAAATGACGTTTTGTACCGTCGAAACTACTCGCCCCACGGACATCGCTGGCTTTTGGTTATTCCCCGTACCTTACATGCCTTGGTCCTCGAATCTCTGCACGACGATCCCACAGCCGGCCACTTAGGACTCTTCAAAACTTACTGTCGTGTCAAAGAGCGATATTTCTGGCCCGGAATGTACACCGCGGTGACAAAGTACGTATCTTCTTGTCTCGTATGCCAAAAACATAAGTGTCGCACAACTGCACCCCCGGCCAATTACTGCCACCTCGCTGCCCTTCACAACCTTTCGAGATCGTGGGAATTGACTTGTTTGGACCACTACCACGCACAGTCAATGGCAAACGATGGGTTGTAACCGCTGTCGACCACCTTACACGATACGCAGAAACAGCGGCTCTTCCAACTGGCTCCGCCACCGAGGTTGCTGATTTTTTCGTCCACCAGCTACTCCTCCGACATGGAGCACCCCGCGTGCTGCTCAGCGACAGAGGTCGTACCTTCTTGTCACAGACAGTGCAAGAGGTCTTAGCTGCTTGTGCAGTCATCCACAAAACGACATCCGCCTACCACCCACAGACCAACGGGCTCACTGAACGCTTTCATCGTACCCTTGCGCACATGATCGCAACGTACGTATCATCAGATCATACCAACTGGGATGCAATATTACCATTCGTAACATACGCATATAATACGGCCATTCAAAGTACAACTGGGTACTCGCCATTTGAGCTCGTCCACGCAAGACAACCGACATCGCTGCTCGACACAGTACTCGAGTATACTCCAACTGAGCCCCATACAACTCTTCTCGATGACCTCGTATCCCGTGCTGAAGACTCGCGTCAACTTGCGCGACTTCGCACTGTTCAACACCAACAGGAACGAAAAACCCGACACGACTCCACCCACAAAAACGTCAGCTTTCAACCTGGAGACCTTGTTCTCGTCTTGTTGCCAACACGCAAGCCCGGCCTCTCTGAAAAGTTACTGCCTCATTACATCGGCCCCTACCACGTCATCGCTCAAACAACTCCTGTCAACTTTCTCGTGGAACCAGTACAAACACCCGCCGATCGCCGCTACCGCGGTCGCGAACAGATTCACGTCTCCCGACTGAAACCTTTCACCCCCGCTCAACGGCCCCCCTTCCTTCCCTCTGTGGCCAGGTGGCCACCTTTCCGCAACCGGGGGAAAACTGTGAGGGCGCTTATGCGTAGCACTGCCCACGGACATCGTCGTCGTCACTTTTGGCTGTGTGTGGACCGATCGGCATCGTCATCTGACTGGTGGCACCTTTTTTGAAACGTTCCATCGATATCAGACTCCGATAAAAAACCGTCATCCGACCGACCTGTCTCTGTCTCACAATATATATATATATATATATATATGAACGATGCCGCCCTGGCTGCGGAGCAAAAGTCCGCTGGCATTTCTGCCAAACGCCGTGAGATGACGCAACATGTAAAGGGATGATCAGAGCCAATCAGGGAACCATTCCTACCCGCGCACATGTAGGCACGGCTCGCTACCGCGCATGCGTGGAGGCACCAGACCGAAAGAACTATGCTCTAGGTGGCGCTAGCCGCCAACCAATTCAAAGAGCTGCGACTGCATGTATTAATCCATTTAGCTCCATTGAACAAAAACAATTTCGGTTCCCCCCCCCCCCCCAAAAAAAAAGAAGAAGAAAAAAAAAGTCAGTTTGCATTTGTGTTTACATACATTTTATCTAATTTGGCATACAATGAGCCCGGTTTGCAGATTTCAAACGAGTGAAAGAAGCACATGAGATACTTATGTAAATCAGATGAAATAAAGTCAAAACCTTACTTTTTGGTTTAAAAAAACAAACAAAAAAAAACTGGTCAGCAAGAGGGAAAATCAAATTCTCTTTTGCAGCAGCAAGTATTTCGCTTAAATAATATGCACATTCGCCGACGGCACCATTTCTCAATTTGGCGAATATTAAGAATAAATAAACGCCGCCACATTAATATATATATATATATATATATATATATATATATATATATATATATATATATATATATATATATATATATATATTCATTTATTATTTTTATTTTTTCTTCCGGTAACGTCACGCTCTGAAACTTTGGCGTTTTATCACCAACGGGTCGCTCTCGCACCTAGCTTCAGCTTTCTGCACTGCATCGCTTATTTTCTGCGGCCCGAAAAACATGGGTTTAATTGTTTTCGATTGAACCATGTAATTTACCTGTGGTATTTCGAATAAGCGTTTAGTTATGTTTCATCCCCTGCATGTATGTTGGTTTCCCATTTTGGGTACCTCGATGTCGGATTCCTCGTGCTCCGTGGGAGCAAAATATTTGGCTGGATTTCAGAGTTCTTATGTGTTTCTCGTTTTGAAATTCTGGATGCGTGAGGTGTTAGTTTCTTTTCTTTTTTTAACGTTTACGTGTACTTCGATATTCTTCAGACATGTGTATATATATGTATGTTGTTGTTTAATCACCTGACTTTCTTCTCACATATCGGCTGGGACACAAAGTAACCTAGATAAATTTTTGTTTATTTTGAACGTCTACTTAGCAAAGACTGGTACCTCACCCAAGTAAGTATTGCAAAAAAGAAATTTAGTTTGTTTCGAGATGAGGGGTGCAAAAGCCGATTGTTTCATAATTGAAGATGACGAATGTTCGCGTAGAAATTTGTTGATCCATCGCAATACTAGCTTCAGTCAGCGCGCTGTGCCATCTTGTTCGTAACTTTATGTAGTCGCGAAAATGGAGGATCTTTAGCATGCTTTATATTTAAACGAAAAGCTTAAATTGGCTTTTAATGGAACCAATAAAACTTTTCTCTCACTATCACTAGACACTTTTCAGACTGAATCTCTAGAGTTCGGAATGCGATTCGCAATTCCAACATCGTACGTTTAGTTTATTTATCTTTGTTTCACACTTCGGCCGCCAGGCCGCGCCGGTTTACGCTGCGCACTGCGTCCCCAGCGAGATTCGTGAATACCTAGAACGCCGCCAAAGGGAGATCGGAAGGCAGGCGCTGGGATGTCACGGACGAGTGGCAAATGAACTGATTCAAGGAGATCTCGGCTGGTCTACTTTCGAGGCGCGGGAGGCCAGCAGTAAGATGGAATATTACGCCCGACTACGACATATGGATGGAGATTGCTGGGCGAGACGGGTATTCGTGTACATCCACCTACAAAACGTTCAAACAAGATGGAGGCGACGTGTCATCCGGCTTGGTACGAAGTATGGTGCTTTCGCTATGGTCGCCGAGCCTACGTCTAAGAAAGAATGGGTCACCCAAGTGCGATCACAAATCAAGACCATAGAGGCTCAACGATGGAGGGAAGAGATGCAAAGACACACGAGCATGCACCTTTACGCATCTTTTAAAAACAAAATCGCCCCCATCACCTTTTGTGGGAATACACTGGGCAGCAGACTCCTCATCGAGGCACGAGGTGGGGCCTTGCGCACCCGACTTTACCGACGGAAGTACGACGCCAACGTGACGGACACGCGCTGCAGTGCATGTGCTGATGCGGAAGAAACAGTTTCGCATTTGCTTCTCGAGTGTCCGGCACTTGTGCCTGCACCAAGAGTCGGCACAAGCATCGACCAGGCCCTCGGGTTTACAGAAGGACAGAACTGCAACATCACGTGTTCCAAGCAGAGGCTTGAAGCTTGGTGGTCCATTCACGTGTGAACTTGTGGGATGGAACTACTACTTTTCTAAAACTCTTTCTTTTTCTTTTGGGGGGGGGGGGGGGCGTGGGGGCGTGTCTATTGTAGACTCTCGTTTCAAAGAGAATGCGCCACAAAATACATACATACATACACTTGGATACGCGGTAGCTTCCGCTTCTCTGCCTTCGCGTCTTTTCCGCTAGGTGTTGCCGTCTCCTCTTGAGCTGCAAATAAAACCGGACGTTCGTTTTTTTTTTATGTGGTATTTTAGAAGCACCAAATAACATCCGCTTCAAAGTAAAGATACTTTAGCCATCTTGATGCCTAAAGGCCGACTGCCAGACTCGAGATTCCGCAAGGCAGAAGGTCCTTTTCACCATGGAGGAGGGGAAACATGCAATGGTGGACAGGGTAGATGGGGGGAGAGGAGGAATCCGGAAAAAGTGGAAAGCGCGAAGTGTACGTCGGCCTTTAAAATCACGGTTGCCAGTTATCTGAAGCGTAATTCGAAATCAGAGGGAACGCGTTTCTGTTCTCCAAAAATGCTAAAACAGACCGCGATGCTGAGAGCAAGATCGTCTGCTTCTTGCGTAGGAGTTGCGGTGACGTCAGAGCAACGCCGAGCTCTGATTGGCTCTGATCGAAAGGGTAGACCTCAATGCTAGATGCCTTGAGGTCTACCCACACTTTGTTGTTCCAATCAGCCAATAAGAGCTCGGCGTTCTGATATCATTGCAACTCCTGTGCAGGAAGCAGACGATCTTGCGTTCCGCATAGTACGGTGCCTGGAGCGCGTCTCCGACTGGTGAAATTAGCGTCCTATATTCCGCCCACGCATTGACTCCGTAAGTGTGACGTCATGGGTCCAAACAAACCGTTGCTAGGGTCGTTGTTATGGACGAATACATGTGGCTCGGTTTCGCTACGAAAACCCAACCATTCAAGAATCAGGAGTAGGATTTAAACTTCTAAAAATCACAGATATAGAAAGCTTGAATGTCATATATGTTTCGACAGAAGTGTGCCGGTAATCGCTCGTTTCTGAAATATTTACGACTGCAACTTCCGGTCCTCAAGATGCCTGCAGCAGGCGACGAATGCGAGAAGTATGCCGTCTGCCGCACGCCGGCCAGCCAAGTGGGGCCGTCGTTTGCATCGTGTGAATAAAGACGATATTCTGACATCGATTCGCATTTGTTTGAAATATATGAGTTTCATACACTCTTAAGATTTCATAGTGGGGTGCGATGCAAAATATGGTTTATCGAAAGTCCGGGCGTAGATTGAGATGATAGTCTGCTAAAAGATCGCATTGCACCCGCGAGAAAAGCACTTCAGGCGAACGGTTGCGATCCCAAATTTTGTTTGCGGACTCGCGCTATGCGAGGGTGCTTCGTATACCTGGTTGTAACCATCGCGTGGAGAGAGATTCTTGCAGTTTCTTCCAGATTTCCGCAAGACCCCAAAGCGCGAAAGAACTGGATAAAAAACATAAGGTGAGTCTATTACAGACTGTACTCGCATCGCGGGTTCGATGAAGATCTTCACCAAAAGAGCACATCCACGGAATTTGATGTATACTATGGGGAAACAAAAAGCAAAATACTGCGAAATCGCGATAGACATGCAATTTTTTAATAACCTGACAACCACAATAATAAAATAATAATAACAAACGACTTACCTCGACGGCGTACGATTTGTTTCTCATTGTGGCCTGCACTACGCCGGTAATGCACTTCAGGTCGTCGTCGTAACTGATCTGCGTGACGTGGTTTGATTTTACTGCATTTTCACCCCTCGTAACTAAACTGGGTTGTTCACAGAAAACAAAAAAACAACGCACATTGCGGAGGCCTTTACGGCCACGGCAATCCACTTGTTTTTGTCGCTTGTTTAACGACGCATTTCAATGAAGATGCCCGCTGCAACAGAGGCCAGCAAATCTATGGTGTCGTCTGCTACCAAAGCAAAGCGGAGTGTAAGACTTCAGAAATGGCTTTCATCGTTGCAATATGACACTGAGACGACAAGAACATCTTCATAACTAGATATCAAGAAGTTAGGTTGCTTACAAAAAATTATTTACTTACTTGTAAGCAAAAATCTAACCTCATGTGGAGTCTCCATGCATTAGTCCATAGCAACGTCCCTAGCAACGGTTTGTTTGGACCCAAACGCCATGTTGTGACGTCATCACTTACGGGGTCAATTGAAAGTGGTTCCAAAGTGGCAACAAATGACGTCACAAAAGCCGGAGTGTCACGCTGTCGGATGTCGCGATCCGTGCGGTTGGTCGTAGAAGCTCTGGCGAAAAACACGAGCGAACGTGAGTGTCGCTGTCGTCGCGTGCGTTCAAACTCCTGGCCGCGGAAAAAACTTCCGTGGACAATTTCCCCGTTAAATTTGGAGGAGAAATCGACGTCACTTGACCTCTACATCAGTTCAATTCCCCACTAAATTTAGCGGTGAAAGTTACGTCACATGACTTCGTGTCACGTCACCGATGTGCAAATTCAGTTTCTCCGCCAGATTTAGCGGGGAAATTGACGTCACGTGACCTCAAACCAATTCAATTTCCCGCTAAATTTAGCGGGGCAGTTATGCCGACGGCGACGCCGTGAAACGCGGAAACAGGCGTCTAAGAGCTGCTCTCTAAAGTGCAGAGGAGAAGTAAATTGGCTCAGAAGGGCGAGAAGAGGAAAACCATACTTTTGGTTTTTAGGCTAGGTGGCGCAAGCTACCGTCCGTTATATAGGGTACAGCTGGTAGCGTCCATCCATCCGTACACGTTGGTGAAGGGTTGTTACACAGAAGCAACGTTACTAAAACCCTCAATTGGGGAACTCACTCTTGAAACCGGGGCCGCTGGCGTCCACCGAGACCGAGCTAAACACGATAACAGCGCCAGCCATTAGCGACAAGTTGAAACATGAAAGTCGCTTTACACAGCTACTGCAAGATGGCCCTGCGAGATGGCGCCACCAGCCCTTGCCCGACTCGACGTGCGGCCGTGCAGTTCCCGGAGTGGACGCTGCGGGAGAAATGGCGGCGTTGCGATCGCCATTAGCTCGGTTCTCAAGTGCGGATCGGAGCCACTTTTTTAAATCAGGTTCTACGGCAGTTTCCCAACTGAGCAGCTCTATTAACGTTGCTCCGAAGTGTTGCTTATCAGACGACCTCCGTGGACCAGCAGCAAAATAGCGCCGCCCAGAAGCCCCCTTGCAGACGTTTATGCACCAACTCAGGTCTCTGACGTCACGCCACTGCGGTGGCGCTGCTGTCGGCACTGCGCATGCGCAGATGATTTCTCTCGCGCAAACATGGTTTCTGGGCACGCGCAGTGCCCACACCTTTTGTGGGTCAGACACAGGCTTCTTCGTAAACAGCGTGTTGCTTAACGTGGGTAGTGAGCTCAACTATGGCATCCAGTGGATGTCATATCCTTTGTCTTTTCTTTCTGGCTCAGGCTTATGCAGGACTACGCGAGAGGCTACATTGGCTTTAGTCTGGTTGTCCTCGTACTGTCCGCTGCGGTCCTCCTCCTGGTTATCCTGACTTCCAACTCCACAAACGAAGGTTCGATCATTTTAACGTAAAACGTTCTTTGACCACGTGTTCGGCATTTCGTGAAGCCTGGATAAAAGCGTGGCCGCGAGGCTCGACACCGATTGGTTGACGGGTGGGAGTGAGGTGCTCAACGCTGATCGTTACCCGGAAGGTCACGTGGCCTGAGGGGTAGGCGAGGAGAAGCTCAACCAGCTGTGCGCACTGAAAGAGAGGAGCTTGAGAGTATGGAAGACTCTGGAAGATCGCCAGACTTATCGACTCGATTAGGGGTAGTAGCGCTTCATTCTAAAAACAACTATCAAGTGTACACATGGTGAGCGTTGAACTATCGGATGAAGAGCGCCGTGAATGTAGGCGTCTGGCGTCTGGAGACTCGAAGTACCGCTAGACGTTTGTGACGCTAGAACGTTTCACGTATGCAACACAATTGCCTGGCAATTTGCCATACAAAAATTTGTGTGTGTTGGAGGGAAGCGGGGGAGGGAGGGGAACTTCTTGTGCCTGTTATGCAACTGTGAAACGATATATGGCTTTATATGGGAATAGATGCCGCTCTGTGGTTTATAAACTTTCTGATTGTAACATGTACAAGTGTCGTTCAAGATGTATTGTAACTTTTATTCCTAAAGAAGACAGAAAATTCCACAAGAACGAAGCGCCTTTCAAAGCATTCCCCGTGGGCGTCCAGACACCACTTCCATCGTTTTGGCAGATCTATTCCTTTGGCGGACAGACTCAGCCACTGGTATACCAGACGCATCTCCGTCCCTCACTATATTCGCCATTTTGAAAAACGAGTGGCGCCACCTATGTATAGTTGGATTCGCGACACATACACAAGTCGGAGACGTGTTTTAGCCTTTGCCTCCTTGCCAGAATTGACGCATTGGACTACAACAGTTTATTCGTTTCATTATATTGCAGCTGGAGCTCGTAAGTAAGAAATTCCTTGTTCGTGTGGCTTTTTCGCTGATTAGATGAAGCGCCTGCCGATTACTTTAGGCCCGGTGGTTCAAGTTTTAGCTCAAATTATTTTCAGACTTCTGCCTGGAACGGTAAACGCGCATGTGGGTAATACATTATTTTGAGCAAGATATCAGCGAGGAAAGTGCTCCTTTAGAGCTTTGTGAAAACTCTAACATAGCCTCTTTTATGAATGTATACGGGGGTCCGCACAAAATGGTTCCGGACAAAAATGGTCCCAACTGCAGATTCGGACAAAATGGTCCAAGGTAATTTTGCGGTATAGTTTGCGCGCTCTTCGGAGGTTGGTCGATAGCTTGTGCTTGATGCAAATTGAACATCGACGAAACAAATTTACTGAATACTTGAGTTATAAAGCGTTCACAATTTTAATGTTCATGTGTCTAATTTAAGAGAGTAGCAGAGTCAAGAAGAAGAGAAACGTATAGCATAAAAAATATACAAGCAGATAGTGTATATCAAATAATATATCTATATTTGACATCGTCAGCACGAGAAAAAAAAACTTGTTTCATAACACGCTATTGCAAATATGTAGTGTGTGCATGATAACCTTTCTGATTCATCATGTACATGTGCTTCCTTGCAGCTGCGTAGCGCTAATTTTCGAAATCTAAAAAAATACGTTTGCAAGATAATACTATTTTCCACCCACACCTTAACTATGTTTAACTAAAGCTAGATTGTAGCCGACACCACGAGCGGAGAGGACCAACCAAGCTGGGCTAAAAGCGAAACCTACTAATGAGGTTCGTCGACTTTTTTGTGTATCTTATAACCGGCTAGTTCAAACAAGTGCAGAATGTGTCGCGATCTTGCGCTTTTAGTCTACGCGTGTGTATTTGTGTAGAGACTTCCAGGCTCCAGCTTTGTTTGGTGTTGTTACATATATGCGAACAGGGGTCAGTGCTGAGTGAGTGATAATAGAAATTTAATGAACTTTTGGGGTGTTCTTGTTTCCTAAAATATATCGCGAAAAGCCTGACTACTTTAAAATATGCATTACACGTGTGTTGAATAAAGCTTCAAAGCAGCAGTTTACTGAAACTATCAAAGAGCCATGTTGAACTAACCTGAGTCTGGGGTAAAGAAACATCAAAACGCAGAAAAGGCATGAAATAGACAGGACGACGTCTGAAACTCTGCTAACTCCTTTATTTAGTCCACCTCCATAAATTGTCTCAATCTCAAGGTCATCACCACCAACACACAATGGCAAATTCCATACAGTGATAGACTTAGTCCTTGTGTGTGGGGGGTGATGACCATGAGATTGAGACTATATAAGGCGGTGGACTAAATAAACGAGTCAGCTGAGTTTGAGACGTCGTTCTGTCTGTTCTCTGTCTCTACTACGTTTTGAGGTTTCTTCTCTACCCTAGCCTCAGGTTAATTGAACATGGTTAATATTCACCAGCTCGCCTGCCCCTTTACCATATTTTCTCTATCAGAGAGCGCCCAAAGTGTTAAGAAATCACTTGGGACCATTTTGTCCTGCTTTCCATTTGGGACAATTTTGTCCAGGACCATTTTGTCCGGGACCTTACACCCATATACGAATATCTTTCATTTAAAAGGTCAAGATTCTTTTTTTTTTAAGGGGAAGTTGCGTTTGGGTTTTTTCTACTGGTTTGCCCTGGGTCGACCTTGGGAACCTTATGGGCCACTAGAAGGAAGGTGATATCGGTTAATTAGATGTATCATTAACTATAAAAAAGTCAATTAACTTTTTTTTTGAGGGGGGACGGCGAAATGTAGTTAGAGAACCTATATGCTTTAACTATCACAGCGCAAAATAGATGACGTCGGGTATAGACCAACTCAAGTCTCTGACGTCATGCTACTGCGGTGGCGCCACCGTCGGCACTGCGCATGCGCAGAAGCTTCGCCTCACGCGAATCTGGCTTTTGCGCACGCGCAATGCCCACACCTGGTGTGGACAAACGCGGGCTTGTTCGTAAACACTGTGTTTGTGTACAAGACGTGGCACAGAAGAGCTGACGCCGAGTGTAGACCATTCCAGAAACTGGCCACTTTTGGCATTGGTGCTTCGCCTTGCAAAGCAACGAACTTGCACGGGCTGCAAAGATCGCATCCTGGGCTGTGATTTTTTTAACTTTAGAATGGTGTATAGACTGCTGCGAGAGCTTCTGCGGCAGTCACCATTTTCAGAGTCCGTGCGTATGGCGCATGCTTTACTCGCTCTCGAAAGCCGTGAACGCGCGCGTGTTGGGCACTGGAGTTCACACGCCATGGGCTGTGAATTTGTGAACATTGTAAATGTGTACAGGAAGTATCCACTGGAGGCAATAGCTGTTTGCGCTGCTGCCGCGCGTGCTAACGGCAAACTTCCGCAGTTTTTTTTTTTTTTTTAACGTGCATTTTGCATTGTTAAGATTGCCAGTCTTAGCAGCCTACTAACGTGAGCTCGTTCTGAGCATGCGCTCTAAACACCGCCCTCAAATATGGCGTACAGCGAATACCCCCTATAGCTTTATGTTTTGTTAAAAATAAGCGGTCTCTCACGTTCTCAATCCACAGAGGTCCACAGATCGGCGGGAACCATCGACTATTTGCCTTGGCGGACGAACAAGCGAGACGTGTATCCTCAAGGTTAGGCCAGCCGCCATCTATTCGTCTTTTCATTTCAGTATAATGTTACATTATTTCACTGTGAGAAATACAGGGCGCTGATATACTATATTTGTTCGTACATACAAGTGCCATTAAGCCTTTCACGTGGATAAATCGCGGGTTCTTTTTCGATATTTTTGTCGGTGACTCTCATAAAACTTTGCGACCTATATACGCTTTTAAATAGAAATAAGCATTTTATTTGTGCTAAATGTAGGGCGTATCGACATTTACGACAAAGAAGAAACGGCAGAACACCCGTCGATGGCCTGCTCATCTGATGGTCCGAAGGCAGCACGCGAAGCGCGAGGGCATAGGACTGCGGTTGAAGAGACCCTGCGCGCCATGCTTCCCAGTGTCCCGTAACTCTGTGCAACTCATACAAAAGTGCGAGTTACATACGAAGTTATACTTAAAGACTGCCATTGACCTGGTTAGTGATGCCGTCACAACATGGCGTCGTCCTCTAAACATGCCGTTTCTAGGGCAGTTGTTATATACACGAATACATGGCGGCTCGACGCGAGGTTAGAACTTGTCTGATAAAAAGTGAATCATTTTTGTAAGAATCCTGTCTTCTCAATGTCCAGTTACGCAGACCGCCTGGTGCTGCGGATATCTGATTTGCCCGAGAAGGCTTGCGAGCGAACCTGTCGCCACAGCTTTCTGTTCTAGCCGCTAGGGGTCGTTAATTTCGCAGGAGTCGCCAAAGGTGATGATGAAAGGCCGGAATAAAGTTTTACAACCGATTTTGCTTTGCTAGCAGACGACGCGATGGCTTCGCGGGTCCAGTGGGCCTTTCTGATATGGAGCATGCTACTGCGTAGAATTAAGTTGCCGACGACTTCGAGCAACGAAACTCTGGGGGAAAGCTTTTTGTGCCATTTCGGAAGCGAAGAGTGCCCGTGCACAAATTTTATCAACGCTCAAGGTACGCGAGCACGCGGACGGCGGTCTGTAAAGGTTTGCACAATATTTGAGAAGGATGAAAACATTGTGAAGCCGAGTCACGTAATGATGATAAGTTACGACGACGACATGACTTGTATAAACGTCAAAGTGCAGACCAGCACGCGTTTCAAGAAGTTAGGACGGCACAAAATGCGGTTGTATCAGAGCACAGTTTTGTGATCAAACGGACTGTCCTTAACAAATATACACGTAAACGCATGTTTTTTCCCTGTTCTTTCGCTATTTGGGGTCTTGATTGGAAACTAGATAATCAACAAGTTTCTTCTTTTTTCTCTCATTGTGACAGTTAACAAGCATGTATACAAAACACCCTCCGGTATTGCCAGCCTGCAAACGAAATTTGAGGTCTCGAACCAATCAAATTAGTGTGAAATCAATTGCCCCTTCATTGCGACGCACCTCAACCTACAAAATCAAAAGAAAAGCCTGACGCTGCTTTATTATCCCATACTAAACAGATTCTTCTCCCGCCGATACAGTACCATATTTATAGCGGACGATCCCCATACGTGTAATGCTTTTCGTCAGACAGTATGCATCCCGTAGCGCACGCAAATACAAATTATTTTTAAAAACCTGATGAGTTTTTTTAGACATGCCATGTTCCCTATAATACGATCTGTATCATTATGCAAATGATTTAAACTATTGCAGACGACATATCTTCCGTAATTCCGTATACGTTCGCCGTCCGCTGAAGCATCTCGAGGACAGGAAGTTACCGTCGAAAATATTTCCGGAGCAGTCAATTCTCAGCAAACTTTTGTCGCGGTAAGGTGAGATCGAGGCTTCATCTATCTATACCTCTTGAACGTTTAAGTCCCACGTCTCATTTTCGAACGATCGTTCTCTAGGAGCGAAATTAAATCTCATGCATTCGTCCATTGCATCGCCCCTAGCAACGGTTTGTTTGAAGCAGTGACGTCACACTTATGGGGTCCATTTGTAGGGGGTACCACCTGCACCACAGAGCGACTCATGAACCAGAAAATAAAGTAATACTATATTGAAAAGTTTTGTGCCTCTCTTTTTCAACGCAGTTTTTGGATGAATGAGCAAGAGACGAACGAGTATTAAGTCTATGTTTCTTTGCATGCCCGACACCAACTCCTGGTTCAACAATAATCTACCCAACCCATCACCGTAGAGCCAGACGACGACCCTCAATGGACAGCCGAAGAAAACAAGAGTAAGAAGGTCCGCGGGCCTCAGTTTCGCGTTAACAAAACTCATGTCCGCGAGGAGGCAGTTCGCAGAATCACCGCTAGGGCGTACATGTTCCATGTAAACTCGTTTTATTAATTTTAATTTGAGTGTGCTTTTACCTCTTTTAATGACTCCGAGCAACCACATTTGAGTGTTCAAAGGTTGATAAACGGTTTAACTAAAGCTTAATTTGATCTACTTACATACTCCTTTTACACTTGGCATGAGTTGTCTTATAACTATAAGTGGCACCGTTATTGGTGCGGAAAAACTCCGATTCAGGTGTCATTAATGACGGTTGAAATAAATGAACACATTTGTTGCTAAATTGCTACACCAAGCATGATTTTTTTTTAGTTTTAGAGGGTGACGTCACATGAGATGTCACCCTCGTGACTTCACACAGCGCCTATATTTAGCGGAAAATTTCCCGCTAAATGTTCGCGGAAAAATTCCCCTGCTAAATTTAGCGGGCAATTTGTTCCGCTATATTTAGCGGGCAATTTGGCGAAAATTTCTTGCTAAATGGGAGGGGAGCAGGAGAGGGGAAGGGAGGGTACGGAGGGGAAGGAGGGTCATACCTTCCCCTACGTGCCCTCCCCTCCTCCTCCTCAAGAGCTGCGCTCTAACTCGTCATTACAGAGAATCGTAAACGTCCTTAATTATTTGTTTGCTGGCTTTCTTTGTTGGCGTCAGACATACACACGTTACCCCCCAAAAGTAACTAAATACCGTTACTTTTTACTCGCTCAAAAAGTAAAGAAATACGTTACTCGTTACCGATTCTAAAAAAGAGCGGGTCACTTTACCTCGAAAGTAGCAAGTTACTTTTGTCGTTACTTTGACGACAAACTGCACAACTGATTTTGTTTTATGGTTTATTGTTTACTTTTCAGTAGTCGTTGCGTATAAGCAGTAGCCGCCTCTCGAAGTTTTTATCAGTTATGTTTCCCGGCTTCATTGAGAAGACATCTTCCGCGACGCTGGAGAGTCGTTGTACTGACACGCTCGAAGGAACGGCAGTATTGTGCTCCAGGAAGAGCTGGTGAATCTGGGATTTTCCCTCTCTCTTTTGTTCTTTCTTCTTCTAAAGTTCGAAGTTCACAGGTCTGGCCGACGGGCAGTGTCGTCTGAAAAGAGGCATTTTAGTCATTTCAAACTTTTCAATGTTAACATAAAAAATAAAAAAATCTTAGCGCCCCCTTTCCCCTTCCTCCTTCCCCCTTTTTTGAAAACTGCCGTCGCTCCTGCCGGCTGCTGGGAGCAGAGGACATTCTGCGCTGTAGAAGCCAAAGAGGTGTATCTGTTTGGTGCATGTTTGTATGAGTGTGTTGTGCGTTGTGTGTGTGTGCATGTGTGTGTGAGGGGGGGCGGGGCGCGCGCGCGCGTGCTTGCGTGAAAGTCGGCGCGCGTAAGCTAAACGAATAGCTCTTTCACAAACATTCACTGTTCCTTCAAAGCATAAAAAAAAATTAAAAAAGGAAAAAAAAACAAAAAAAAACATTGCACATTTACGTTTTTTGTAGGCGCAGCTCAACACAGCTTCTTATGAAAAGGTTAGCAGCTGCTACATCACAGCGATTATAACAGTCCCAAGAAACCTACCAAGGCGCCCGGATAGCTCAGTCGGTAGAGCGTTAGGCTTTTAACCTAACGGTCCAGGGTTCGAGTCCCTGTTCGGGCGATGCTCTTTTTGGACACCATATAATCTGTTTCGTCATGATATCAAGCGGAGTTGAAGCTACAACCACGATGCCGCTTTGAACGACGCTTTCACGACCCGAACCCGCATGCTCAGCAAACACAATAAAGAAAAAAATAGTTATCCTTATTTTTGTGTTGATTATCCTTATAAAGCACTGATACAGTGCCGGTGTACTTGTTATATATATATATATATATATATATATATATATATATATATATATATATATATATATATATATATATATATATATATATATGTGTGTGTGTGTGTGTGTGTGTGTGTGTGTGTGTGTGTGTACAAGAAGTACACCGGCACTGTACAGTGCTTTTGCATAATGTTAGTGAATTAAACCTTGAGTTGGGCTAGTTGGTTCATTACAAACATGCAATGTTACGGCAAAAAAGTAAATAAATACCGTTACTCGTTACTCGCTCAAAATGTAACTGAATACGTTACTCGTTACCGATTCTCAAAAGAAACGCGTTACTTTACCTCAAATGTAACGAGTTACCTTTCACGTTACTTTGACAACCAAATACACAACTGCTTTTTGTTCATGCTTTATTGTTGTCGTTTCAAAAGTCGTTGCACTTAAGCAGTAGCTGCCCTTCCAAGTTTTTATCAGCTATGCTTCCCCGCTTCCTTGAGAATAGATCTCCGGCGACGCTGAAGAGTCGGTCTACTGACGCGCTCGAAGGAACGGCAGTGTGTGCTTCAGGAAGAGCCGGAGAATCTGGAATTCTCCTCTCTCTTTCCTTCTCTCAGTTTTTAAAGTTCGAAGTTGACAATAGGTTCTGTGCCTTCCCGCGTCGGCAACCTCCGGGTTTACATTCAGTCTGTACACGATTCTAGAAGGTTCAGCCAACGAACCTCTTTAGTGTTCTCTGGGTAAAAGACATTCCAAGCTGTAGAGTTCCACTGACGTGTTCAACGACAAACGTAGCTGTACTATCATACCGTTTAGTTGTTTTTCGGGTTGCCCATCTGTCCAGAGACGCACGCTCAGGTGCGAATTAAACCGAGGCTGTTTAAACGGCGTTGTACGCGTTTCACCTCAAAAGGAACAAAATACCGTTTTTCGTTACTTGGCCTTCAAAGTAACTAAGTACGTTACTCGTTCCTTTTCTAAATAAAGTACCTCAATACGTTGCTCGTTACCGGAAAAACTAACTAGGTGGAAGTAACTCATTACTAGTAACGCGTTACGTGCATATCTGGTTGGCGTATAGCTGATGCAGAAATCGCACAGACCACAACGCGCAAGTAGAGTGATGAATGTCGGTTCGTGTTGAGCTCCCGCACGTGCGCTTTAAGTCACTTACAAAGTGAGAACGGCAGGGAGGAACTTCAGTTGTCCCGCTTCCTCCAGCGCTGGCTTCCTGCCTTCGACGATGCTTCGGCGTCTCGGGCGAGGAGCTCAAGCACGGCGGAAAGCACGGGGCACGTGTTGAAGGCCGGGCGTTTCAAAAACACGCCCTGTCCATTTCATTCTGCAGGCGCACTCTTCACTTTCTCTCACTATCATACGTTAGCCTCTATTAAAATAGGAAGGAAATTAAGAATGGAGCTCCTTAAGATAATCGATCCCGAATTAGCAAGGTGTCGCTTTCTTTTACATTTAATATTGAGTTTACAATGAATGAAAAGAACTAAGTTAGAGCCCTCTAATGATATCAAGTTCATTAATATATCTTACATAGGTAACACGTAATAAACTTGCCAAACATTGCCAAAAATGGTCAGCGACACAGCTCGACATTTTTTTTTTCTTTTTAGTGATCGAAGGTATACAAAATGAAAGCCGTTTACAACTCCCTGTCACGCCGAATTGGAGCGCAGCTCTTGAGGAGGAGGAAGGAAGGGTACTGAGGGGAGGGTATACCCCTTATTTCTCCTCCTCCTTCACGGGGGTCACGTGACCTGGGGGGGGGGGGCATCTGACCTGTGGGGGGTCGGCTGCGTATTTTCGGCACCGATTTAGTGTCCAGGGGGGGGGCGTTGTTCATGACGTCACGGACTTCAAAATAACAGCTTTTATTTTGAAGTCTTAGTTATTTTGACGTCAACAACACGTTTTCTTTGGATGCCGCTAACTGCATTTTGAAATGTCAGACGCTCGGCGTGTGTGTGACCGGGTGCTCGGCGGCTCGGCGGTGTCCGCGCTGGTGCGTGTTGTCGACGTTGCCGCCTGTTTTCGTCGCGTTCTCAGGAACATCAAACCACGACCTCCTCTACGTACGTTCTCCATTTTCAAACTTCGCCCGGTGCCGTCCATCACTGCTGTTGCAAATGACGATAACGTGTACCGGCGGCGACAGAGCCCAGCCGCAGTAATTTTGTACGCATTTTTCTGGGGCTGTACTTGTCTGTTATACGACGGATTATCACCCTTGCATAGAATAGCTGCGAAGGCCGTGCAAGCGGCGAGCGAGTAGTCTTGACTGGCATGACTGCACCCGCTGCAGGAGCGCTCGTGCCGCGTGATCCAAAGCAACTAGCTCGCGCTTTTAACACTGTCGTCGTCAACATTTTTTTTCAGTGTTAATCGTAAAAAGAAGTGTTGTAAATATAGCCAAATGCCCCAACAAAACAAAATGTTCGAAAGAAAAAAGAAAAGTCAGCCTCCACTGTGGATCTAACCTACGACCGCTTGAGTATGAGGCAGACATCTTAATCTTAACCGCTAAGCTACGCTACAACTTCGGAAGCCTCGTTTTGACAATTCGTTTTATACGAGACTTTCGGACGGCACTTAACGCGGAGTGCCGTCGGTCGACACTTAACGCTCTGCAAAAGTGCCGTCGGACGGTACCGTAGTCACTACGAATCTTCTTTTGCAACAGGAGTGACCGACGGCACCGAGCGAACGAAATTGGAAAACGCTCTTTCTGGATGTCGGCAATTGATACGCGACGAGCACAGGCGGCACGTCGACGCACACCAACGAGTACACCGAGCCGCCGAGCAGCCGACCACGCGAACACACTCACCGACCGACCAACGTTTCAAAATGCAGTCGGCGGCATCCAAAATAAAACGTGCCTACGTCAAAGAACACCAAATAAAAATTTGACGTCCGTGGCGTCATTGAACCGCGCCCCCCCCCCTTGACATCAAATCGGTGCCGAAAAATACGCACCCTGTGGGGGGTCACGTGACATGAGAGAGGTCACGTGACATGGGAGGGTCACGACCGGGGTCACGTGACCTTACGGTTACGCCGACGGCGACGGCGACGCCACCTCAAGCCGGAAACGGACGCCTAAGAACTGCGCTCTAAAAATAAAATAATTTCAGGAAACACAAGACTGTTTTGAAAGTGTCACCCAAGAGTCCTAGTGAAGTAGTTTGATCAGTGACAAAATTTCGAGGGGTCAAACATGCGATATTCGACCTGCTGAAGAAACGTCAGCCTTCACCTCGGCCGCCTCAATGGCAAAACTTGTAGAAAAAAAAAATTGCTGCCAAAACATTTTTTATATATATAAAAATTACAAATTTGACCCTAAAACCATGCCTGAGTTGAGATGAAAATGCTAATATAGTGTATATACAAGCAGCGCCAACCTGCCGAGATTACTTTTTGCGTGTGCTTAGTTACTATACATGCATTTTTATTTAACGGAAGAAATTTAATTTTGGAACAGGACCCAACAAACAAGAAAGGCAGAGTCTAGCGAATTATCAGAATGCGTTATTTTAACTTAGGAAAACTTTTTTTCTTCTTTTAAATGACCATCGGTCATTGTCGCCATCAAAAGAAATCGCAACAAAACCAGTGACTTGTTTTTGTTTTCGTGCCATTTTCATAAATTGGTTTAGTATTTGAAGGGGAACAGTGATGTTTTACACTGCATTCATTACAATTTTCAGACTCAACCGAAGGCCAATCAGCACTCAACTCATCTGATACTGCCGGTAAGGAAAGGTCAGGCGGTCGGTGACGGTGATTTATAGGCGGCAGTGATTTTATTCCACATTGAAACTGATTAGGTAAGAGGTACTGAATATCTTTTTTACTATTTTGTCATTTTTTTAACTTTTTGCATATACTTCCTGGGTTTTAAGACCGCACAAACTATCTCAGGATGGCACTCGCTTCCTCTCCAGTGTATGCTCGCCAAACTGGAAAGAGCGTAGGGCTTCGCGGGAAGAGCTTGTTCCGCTTTTCTTAACCTGCAGCAGGGTTTATAGTAGTTCATTTTCTTTTGCCACGCAATTAATACATCCCAGGCGCTTACTATTATAATATGTGAACCTTACCTTAGCTTCGTTGTTTATCTTTTCCAGTTGAGCAGCTTTTTCGAGCAATTCGCGGTAGGGACGACTTCGACAACAAACACCTGATCGGCGATAGAAACGACAGGACTAGGAACACGAATGGATCTTCGAAAGGTGAGGAGGGTGCAAGGTGAAAGCAAGGTCACCGCGAGGCGGGAACGCATGAGATGTGACGTTTGTCATGGGGAACCAATGAACCCTTTCTGAAATCGTGAAATGATGCATAGATTATGCGCAGCCGCCATCAGTTGGTTCCATCGCTTCCGGCGCGTGAAGCGCGTGTAAGGTTCCGAGTCCGCGCCGAGCACGGACGCATCACTCGTGTGAGATGTGTTCCGATCCGAGTGCAGTCTGAATGCTGACTTAGCGCTCGTGTCCAATGCGTGCTTGCAGTGCATGACCGACTAATGGCGGCCGCACATAATATATGCATCATTTCGAGATTTCGAAGAGGATGCGAAACGCGGGGGGCGTGGCGAGCATCTCATTATTGCTGCACAGGCAATAAGATTGCGGTGTAAGGGGATAAGGACGCCAAGAAAACAAATTAAGAAACAACAACAACAATATAACGTGCGCATAATATTAAGTCACGTCCTGTGTTGGTGGCGCTGTCATCGACTAAAGGTACAATGTACAGGAAGTTCCCGAGAAAAGAGAACCGCGTTTCTAGGCCTGGGTAAATAAATTATGGATCGCAGAAAGTTCAAACTCCGTCAGAATGTGAGCGGGCTGGGATAGAACGAGAAAGCTTGACAACATGGCGTTACCTGGATCTAGAGATAATTGAGAAGGACGAAATGTGCCTATGAGCCTACGTCCACACCTGAGCGTAATATCGTCAAAAAACTGACATTGTGGGCGCCTGTTGCATCTATTTCAGTGAAAGAAACTTGTCAAAAAGGAATAAAACGATTTTTTTTTTGCTGACAAGTGTTTTTTACTTGTATAAATCTCACATCTGTCCACAACGCCAGTTCTTGTTTTGACAACACTATCAAACTTAGGTGGACGATGGCTTATTCAGAAATTTCGTTTTTCTCAGTTATCTTTCATCTACGTAACGTCATGTTCCAAAACTTTCATGTACTATTTGCTACCGCTAGCGTAACATTCTCACAGAGTTCGAGCTTTTTGCAATGCACATCATCCATTTACCCAAGCAAAATAAAACACTTCTTTTATTTTTGTAGGGGAAGGGGGTTGTTTTGTACTTTGACAGACAAAGTTATGGCCAAATTACACCGTGAAGACTTGTTGCGTGTTCCCATGCTTTACGGAATCGCAGTGCATTGAAATTAATTTAAATGAATTAAATTCCGCAGGGCTGCTCGTGTGCACCGTGGGTCCGCGTGCGACGGACAGCGCCATCTATCCTGTTCGCGAAAAGCTGTGTGACTACATCATCTACACGCACGTGACGGTGCTCAAAAACCGCCTCGGGGAAGACACGCAAGGGCTCGGCTCCCTCTGGCTCTTCCTCAAGGTCAGCTACCGTACATTACCTCACGCCCATTCAAAAGAAATCCTCTTCTGAACAATGAACGCATCCCTCGGAACTGAAGGCTGGCTCAAACATCTGCGTTTCCGTGTTGGCGACGACTGCGTTGTAACCGATTGTAACTGCTTACGTTGAGAGAGAAAGTATTGGCGTGGTCCAGCAGGTTTAGTCCTAGAACACCTTGGATCGGCGTATTTTTTGCGCATCATGTCTTCATGGTGTGCTTGAACAATATCCTGACAATGTCGTAAGCGACTTATGTCTCAGTGCGTAGATTTGAACTCGCAAATATTGATAAGCCTTCGGTCTATTTGCACGCCGATTCAGAAGAGTTCCCGTACTACCTGATGGATGATGTCAGTCCGCCAATCTGTGGTCTCTCAGTTTCTCCAGAAATAAAAAGTTCTCCGGGCCTTATATTGTAGATAAGATAACTGAGCGCGTTTGTGTCTAATTTACGGTAACGAAATAGGGACATGATTTTATCTGCTGGGACATAATTTTTTTCTTCTGGAAACGCTTGATCAAGCGCAAGTTCGTCTGCTTCTTTTGCAGGGTTGTGGTGACGTCAGAACGACGCCGAGCTCTGATTGGCTCTGATTGAAAGGATAGTGGGTAGACCTCGATGCAAGCTGCTTTGAGGTCTACCCACTATCCTTCCATTAGAGCAAATCAGAACTCGGCGTCGTTCTGACGTCAAAAGAAGCGGAGGAACTTGCGCTCCGTATTGGTTTGTTTCAAAGGGCCTATTTAGGAAAATGATTAACGTTTAGTATAACTATGTTCTTAATTACTTTTTAGTAATTAACTGCTTGGTTAGTAAATGTCAAAGGTACCGTTTTAATTAGAAACATTCTGGGCATAGTATAAACCACTAAATCAATGCATATTGCAAAAATATAATACCGCGCGAAGCATTTTACAGCGTCCCGAAGGAACACTGAATTTGAACGTGTTTTGAAGTTTTGGTTTTCTATCAAAACGCATCTCCGCGCCAGCGGTCCTGCTTACCCGTGGCCATAGTGCGCTACTAACGTGCGCCGCCACACATTCTTCGCGTGTAGGATGTGAACCCAAGAGTCGAAGCTTACTCTTGTATCGTCATTCGAACAGCACAGCGTTTTATTTCGCCGGCTCTTGGCACATTTTCTTCACTGCTACGATGGATGCGAGACGGTACCACGGCGTATAGTTGCGCGCTTTGACCACGGATAGCACGACCGCTGACGCAAAGATGCGCTCTGGTAGCAAACGAAGACCTAGAAACACGTACAAAATCCATTTTTTTATTTTAATTAAAATGTTGCGCGTGCCTTATATTTGTGTAAAATGTGGCTACTTTGATGATTTCTCGACCATTTACTGGTTGGAGCTGAGCTAGTTGGTTCATAATCTTGGATGGTGCCAGCTGAACACTATTAAACACAGAAATATACAACCGCTGGACTATCAACTATATTGAAGCCCTGTTCTACCTTTACTACTATCAGTATTTACAACCTGGATTGAAGCCCTCTTCTTCTTTATTTACAAACTGTATCAAAGCTTTCTTCCTCTCCTTTTATTCTTACTTACAAACGCAGAGCTGCTTCGTGTCCTTCAGGACCCTCGCAGAAACAGTTTTTCTCGCTGGTGCAGAGCCAGGGAAGGGGCACTGACACATGCATATTCTCTTTCATCGATGGCCAATGCCTCAAGGATTCCACGCGCAAGTTTTTCTTTGTTTTTTCCCAGAACCTTGATGCTTTGCAAACTTGCAGTGCGCCGGCATTCTCGACAATGGACTGATAGTTGTCCCCCTGCTGATATGTTCCTTAATGAAGCAGCATGTTCCCTTTTCCGGTCGTTGATGCAACGACCGGTGTGGCCTATGTGGCATCGACCGCATGATGATGGGATGTTATATATGACTCCTTTCTTCATTTAGGTGGATGAGAGAAGAACAAAATCCACAAAAAAGGCATCTTACAAATACTTCAAAGAAACCTCCAGGACAGCCTTGCCACAAAAATCAAAGGAACAAAGGAGGACCACCTTGATGTTTTTTTCTCGGCCAAAACCCACAAGGTAGATGTTTTGTCTCGTGCTATGGTTTCGGAAAGAAGAACATGGCAAGCACATGTGTCGACCTTTTTGCGAAGAATTTTTCCATAGTTCAGATTCAAGATCTTTTCAAGGTCTTTTCAACTCAAGAAATATGATCCGCTTCCTTCAAGAAAAGGGCTCTGAAATTTTCCACTGACATTCAAGACATGTTTTATTCAATTCCACATGCAAGCCTCTTACACATTCCCCGAACAACCACAGAGGAGCAGGGAGCAATCTCATTCCAGAATGCGGCAGGAATCAACCTAGGCAATTTTTTTGGAACTACTAAGTGTTTATGCAACAGCGACGGTAGTGTCATATCAGGATCAACGATATGTACGGAAAACCGGTGTGTGCATCGGATCTCGTGTGGCCCCAGTTCTCTGTGATGGGTTTCTCGCGGCATAAGGAAGGGAAATTTAAAATATCGTTAAGGATCCCAGCATCGAGGTGATCCTCAGGCATGTCGACGATTTCTCGATTTTATGCAACACGGCAGGTCTAATAGAAGAAACCAACGGGTGCCGTGAAATTGTTATGAGATGTTTACAACAGAGCTACTTTGATCTCACGTTCACCGACGAGCTTCCTGTAGGCAAGTCTATGAAATTCCGGGATATTAGCCCTGGAGTTTACGGTTGATCACGTGTGCTGAAGGTACCAAGCTAGATCCTGTAAAGGATTCCTTCCTTTCGACTCTGGACATTCGAAAAATGTAAGACGCGGTGTGGCCACTACAGCACTTACATCTGCCCTTAAAAGTCCTGCCATCATCAAGTTGGGCGAAGCTTTCAAACACAAATGCCAAGGCTACAGGCTGCTAGTTAACCAAATACATTATTGATAGTGACGTGTGAAAGATCTGCAAGAACACCAAGCGGAACCCTGGGGAAAATGGCCAAACAAAGAAAAAGACACGAAAGCCTATATAGTGATAGCGCCTTATATGTACGGTACGGCATCACTCACAGATTGAAGATGATTGCCGGACGGCAACGCGTTCGCGTGGTCCTTGCTCCGCGCCAAATGAGGCATATTCTATGTGCCGCAGGGTAAACCAGAAGGGAGAATTCAAACAAGTTTGTGGCATTACTCACAGGACAAAGTAGGCGTCGTGTGAAAAAGGAGTTATATATAACATCCCATTATCATGCGGTCGATGCTACATAGGCCAAACCGGTCGTTGCATCAACGACCGGACAAGGGAACATGCTGCTTCATTAAGGAACATATCAGCAGGGAGACATCTATCAATCCATTGTCGAGAATGCCGGTGACCTGTAAGTTTGCAAAACATCAAGGTTCTGGGGAAAAATACAAAGACAACTTGCGCGTGAAATCCTTGAGGCATTGGCCGTCGATGAAAAAGATGAATGTGTCAGTGCTCCTTCCTTGGCGCTGCACCAGTGAGAAAATCTTTCTGCTGGGGTCCTGAAGGACAGCGAGGCAGCTCCGCGTTTGTGAATAAGTATAGAAGTAGAGGAAGAAAGCTTTAATCTAGTTCTTAAATAAGGTAGAAGAGGGCTTCGATCCAGGTTGTAAATACTGATAGTAGTGAAGGAAGAAGGCTTCAATATAGTTGATAGTTCAGCAATTGTTTATTTTTGCGTTTATTAGTGTTCTGCTGGCACCACCCAACAATTTTAAACCATGTCCAGAAAGTTTTAATTTAAACCATGTCTTTTAATCTACTAATTAAAAGTTAATGGCTGAAAGTAATTAGGCAGATAAAACTACCAAATGTCATTAATTTTCCTAAAGAGGCTAATTGGCGGAGCGTTATAGACATGACATCAACATTTTTCTTGTACGATGCGTTCTTTTCGCAGCAATGATCTGGCCAGTATTCTGTGGGACCACAAGAAGAACGCGCCATACACAGAAGAAAGCCTAGTGCTTCAACTACGCCAATTGCAAATACAGCTTACTTTCACTTAACGTCCTTCAGGCCTTTGGCTACATTTCGCTGTTTCTTTTGTTATTTATCAACCTGCAGATTGTTTTGCGTTAATCCTTTGCACATATAAACTAAAGAGTATTATAGTGCGGACGTCTAAGATCTAGTCTGACAGTCCCGTACCAACATTCCATTGAGAAAGAATTTCGTTTTCAGACAGCCAAGGGAAACAAAAACAGCGCCTCCACTAAATTTGGCGTCAGCCTGTCTCCATCCTACGTGACCTCCAGCGGCGACTACCTGCTGGCCTACGACGCCATGATGGAGAATCTCTATAAGGAGGACGGCGTCGTTGCCCATGGGTGCTCGGTGCAAGCGTGGGCATTGGTGGCTTGGAGACACAACCAGAACTCACGAGCTGGCTTCAAGTGCGTATTCACCATAAAACAATGAATCGCACAATAAAGAATAAGGACAAATGCGAAAATTGGCTTTAGCATTTTAAATGCATGGCATTTAGAAACTAGAACACGTGGCACCATGATGTGACTTCACTATTGCGCGTGACGTGACGTGACCATGTGAAGTCACACTGTCACGTCTTGGCGTCACCTGACGTTAGTCACACAGACGTGACGTCTGGTATCATGTGACATAATTTCACACTGTGGCGTCATGGTGTCACATGGAATTACAATGTCACGTGACGTCATGATGCCACGTCATTAGCGTTATGTCACAGATGACACCATTTAATGCTGCCCAAATCCCCTCGTCCGTACCGGAACATAATGCGACTAGAGCTGAACTGCCTCCTGAAATAAAGCTTTGCTATATACTTCACCAAACACTACCTATGCACAGATGAAAATGCGGTCACTTACTTTCCAGGTCTCGTAACCATTGTCACCGGCTTTATCATCAGCGGGCAGGGGGACTGTCATTTACTAACAAGCGGTCATGGAGCTACCCCAGAAGCAGCAACCCCATTATTAAATATTAGGCCACTCAAACATCGCTTTATGTGCAAGGGGCAGGTCACACGTCCGTCAGGCGAGTGGACGTGGCTTGTAAGCGAAGTTTATGTGACTATAATCAGAGTTATGCGAACATGGTCGGATTGTGTTCATAATGAACGTGACAATGACCTTGCAAGGCATATAAATTCCGGATAGAGCACACGGATGAAGCACCTGAATGCTAAACTATTGGCGAGGAGATCAAACGTTAATTGGAGGCGCTTTGCACGGCTTGTTTACCACGGAGCTCAAGGTTTACCCGACACAAGAACCGTGAACTGAATTCTTTATATCGTATCTTTCTTGATCGAGCACGGGACACGGATTGAATACGACTGCTGCTTCAGCGTTGGGCAGGAGCTTGTATCACATTGGTGCTTCACTGATCCAAAACCAGCCTTAGCCGAACACTGACGCGGCGTTCGACTACGTCGGCCAAGCGCTGCTTCAGAAACACAAACAACTAATTCATGTTGTCGTCCCCATGGGTTTAGTTCTTACCCATGCCACTAGGATCGCGAAGGTTGGATCACCTCCCCAAACGTTTGGCAGTCGTGTAGACTTGAACCGCGAGGAGCGAATCTCCAAAGGCGGCCCCTAAAATTTCGAAATCCCATAAATTAGTTTATCTAATTCGGAATCGTACACTATTTTGAATGCACTCAACTGCATGCATGTTGCATTTGCCCCAGCCATACCACTTTGCTCAGGAAAGATATCGTCGTGTCTATAAGTTTGTATCAAAACCGAACTCTCAAATAAGAACGTTTCTATTGTCTTCAAGGGAATGTCGAAAGGGCTGGCAGCCATCGAGTCTAAATACAAGAAACTTTTCGTGGGGCTGCGTCTGGAGACCAGCTACCCTTCTCTGCGACTGGCGAGCTCCATGCAGGCCGAGTTTGCACAGACGTTGCAGGCACAGCTGGAATCACTCAAGCAAGCACACTCTTTTTTTCTCTTTTCTAGAGAATTAGTTGACTAATTACAGCCCACGTTCCTGAGGTTCTCTCAAGATATGCTATTTTAAAAATTAATCTCGTCTCAATCATTTTGTTAAATCTGAGGAGCATAGTATGTGTCGTGCGTGCGTTATGCGTGCAGTATGATTTGTTTTGCTCGTCTGTTTAATGCCCGAGTCCCACGAGAACGACAAACAGAAAGAAACGACAGCGACAAGCCTAAAACACATGCAGCATGCTCGCGATGGTATACCTTTGGCAGGCGTTTAGTGTTTCGGTGCTCGTAAAGTAAGCATGAGTGATTGCAAGCCTGCTAAAGATCTCGCGTGCATGATGCTCGTGCTTGAGCATAGTCTTCTTTATTCTACAAAGCCTGTCAAATCGCGAAAGACTCTGCTTTGAGGCTTGTCGCTGTTGTTTGTTTCTGTTTGTCGCTCTAGTGGGACTCGGGCATCACAGAAATCGTTTAATCTCTACGTTACAGCGACAGTCTTTGCGTGTAAGTAGGATATAATGACGAAAGTGATAATAATTTGTTACCGCTGTTTAGCAGTGGAATTTAAGAAAATTATTACGTTCTTGTTGTTGGTTTCTTTTTTAAAACAAAAACATACTCGTCGATATTTAAACACTGCTGAAAAACAACCTGGCTTCCTCAGTCAGCCTCTAGAAAACCGTAGGACACGCCGAATGGACGAGGAGTGTTTGAAAAGCGAATTCCCTTTTGTAGATAATATAATGAAACGCTGTTTTTCTTTTAAATTTTTCGAAAGGTTGGAATCTTCCAGGAAGTTACGAGTTTGATCTTGTATCCTTCTAAAACCAGGGTAGACATTCTGGTCCTCATGACGCACGCGCAAGAGTCCGGCCGTTCAGGGACAGGACCTTGCATCACCGTCCCGGCGGTGCTGCTCTCCAGGCCGGACGTTCAAGAAAGTCCGGACACTTCCCAAATACCGGATCTGGTAACTGAATGCATAAACTGCAATTGCTCATTAATCATTAATTTTCTAGACTAACTAACGCAAAATATGAAGGTAGTCAAAGCTTGTGGGAAGATAGGGAAGGATATGGACACGAAGATGACGCTTTTGATGTGTGATTGGTCTCATATCGTCGGCAACGTCCGGGCAAGGTGAAACAAAGTCGTAGCTCTGTTTTCGTGGCCATTTCCTTGACTGTCCTTCGAGCTATTTATGCTTAATATTCTTACTTGCCCAGTTTAATATTTTGATACTTGCGTGAAGAATATGAAAGGAACTCTCTTAAAGCTACAGAGGGGAGAGGACGTTCCGCAATGAAATAACTTTTCCAGGACCTTGAAGGAGCTGTATTTTATTTGAAACAGCTAGTTATAATATACTAATTAATTGTGTACGAAACTACTTTGGATCATAACCCGCTGCCCGGCTATGCATGACAGGATAATACAAAGTCCCCTCACACCACTGACGATACCCAAAACGCTACACAAATACATTGCCGCCACAATTTATCTTAATCGTATATTACAAAAAAGCACCGCGGCATCACTCGGCCAGCAACTCTAGATCTGTTCAGGGCACTCTAATTTTTTATCATTTATACAAAAAAAAAACACGCCGAAGACGCTTAAGACTGCTTACGTGTAGGAGTGCAAAGCATTATAGTCCGACGGTGACATCACGCTCCCCCACTGCGCAGGCGCAGCGGCCCCGCCGGATTTACGGCTTTCGTGACGAAGCATTTGCGTTCTGTGCTTTTCTTTGTGTTTTATTTCTGAGGCGCGTTCGCTTTGACCTTGAGCGGCGAGTGCTTGATGACGTATTTTTATGGCCATCTTTTGGGGACAACGCCGACCCCTTTCCACGTATACCATATAAGCAGGGCCGAGATTAAGGAATTTGGGGGCCCTTGGCTAAGGTTGTTCATGAGGCCCATAATGGTGATGATAATACTGACTATGATGACGATGGTGGTAATGGTAACGGCAATGACGGCAATATATGTATATTTGACGACCTTGTGAAATTCAAATATCGTTCATCTTATGATATACCTTAAAAGGTTTCTGTATCGGTAAATTCGGTGATTAGGAAATTCAGTTCTTACTGAGTGGAAATGGAGCAGATGTGGTTGTGGATTAGAGGCTGTTTCGGAAATAGTTAAACGCTCACCAAGAGGTACATGAACTCAAAGTAATGAACGATTCGGAAAAACGTTAAGAAGTTTCGCGCACATTGAGCAGCCACGGAACTTTATGAGGACCAAGTAATCATGCCACTCAACATCAAGGGTCGTCTGTGCTATCTCTATAACTGAACATCGTGGTGAATTCATGCAGGCCGGCAGAGACGCGCACTGTATAAATCAAGTTGTAGACCTGAGTACACAGGTTCATAGGAACGTGGAGTCATCATTTTAAAGATTTCCGTTGAAACTTCCGTTGAAAAATTTTAAAATGATGACTCCGCGTTCCTATGAACCTGTGTACCCAGGTCTACAACTTGATTTATACAGTACGCGTCTCTGCCGGCTTGCATAAATTCACCACGATGTTCAGTTATAGAGATAGCACAGACGACCCCCTTGATGTTGAGTGGCATGATTACTTGGGCACAAATTGCATTAGACAGTAGCCGAAAGGATTACCGCAAAAATCCCGTTACAAGAAAGAAAAAAAATTTCGCTGCCCTAAAGACATGTCTTGCGGGTCGCCACTCGTAAACTGTCTCGAGAATATAGTGTTTTTATTCTAGTAATGGCTCCGAATGATTGAAACTTGTCTAACTAGCCATTTTTTTATTTAATTACTGACTGGAACAGTAAAGAAACACAGACAACAAAGTGATTTTGGTGGTTGAAGTATTTAGGGCTCAAACCGCTTCGTCCACACTATTCTAGTAACTGAACTCTCGTGTCCCAAACCAACAGACTTGTGCATTAAAAATTCAAATAATAAAATAATAATTGAGATTTAACGCAATCGTAATACAGCAACTACTGTCATTTGGGCACATTCACAGACATTTCTTATGAAGATTAAGGTCATACTTTGAAACCCCTCTCCTACATGCCGCCTATATTGAGGGGAAATGTTTCAATTGGTTCTTGAAGTGGTTTTACTTTCCTACCGAAAAACCCAGATAACTTTTCACTACCTGGGTTATAGAACTGGAAACCTGTTTCTGGAGACCTGCATTCCAGATTTCAGACAATAGGAATAATTTCTGAAAACCTGAAATTCGGATAAAATCCAAATAGATCTCCAGTTCCATAATCCAGATAGCGAAACCTTATACTGGGTTTTTCGGTAGAATTGTTTGTTCTAATTGCAGTAATCTAAAACTTCGCAGCCATTTGGACGTATTACTCTAAGCTAAAAATAGAATGTCATACATCAGATGCTTGTTAAAAAATTCCGGCGATCATATAACTCGATGTCAGGAAAAGTGTTGTTTTGCACTGGCAGATCATACACACGCTCCGGAGCAGTTGCTTGCTGTCGCTGCCTCTCGCAAACTTTTGGGCGACATCTCATGAGTCGGCTTCTTGAAACGCCTGTTAGTGGTTAGAAAGGATGGATTCAGGAGGTTTACCGATACTTCTTTTTGCTTGTTTAAAACTTGCCGATTCGGAAAAAAACAATAAAGGAAAAAATATGTGCATCATGTACGTGTGTTTGTGTAGCGCTTCGGCAACACTTGCTTGCCTTCCGACCCACTATTGTCCGTAAAACTCGTCGAGGGGGCCTCAGTACACTAGAGAACTCCGTGGCCGTCCTTCCGTTTGATTTCAATTAGAATGAGACTTCAGCGAGACTGCCAGCGTCGACAGCTTTGCTCCCTCCGACAAGGAGGGTAAGGCCCGTTCACACTCTTGCGACCGAGTTCGACCGAGAGAGACCAAACCGGTTCTTAAGGCTCTTGCGATCTCTCAGGACCAGCTCCGCCGGCAGCGCATTTGGTCCTAAGAAGTCGCAAAAGGATTAAAACCGGTCTGGTCTCTCTCGGTCGAACTCGGTCGCAAGAGTGTGAACGGGCCTTTAGAGGCAAAGCTTACATTTGTTGCTCTAGCACAGTCTTTTACGAGCTCACAAACACCAGCTCGTCTAGAGAAGAGAACTTTATGGCATCCCTGTTTTCCCGTTCAAAAAGAAAAAAAAAAGGGGGGGGGGGGAGGGGGTTAAGGAGGTAACGACACCAGAAAGCCAGGGCCCAGAAATTCCACCGAGTTTTGTTTCTCCTTTAGGTCTGAGCTGTTTTAAACAAAAACCGACTAGCATCTTTTTTTTTTCAAATTTCCCGTCATAACCCTGGTAGCCTGGGGCCTTGGGCTGCAGCCCCTTAGCCCGTATCCTAATTCGGCCTTGCATATAAGGCTCTCGCCTTAAAAATAGAGATCAAACATTGAGGTTAACCAACGATCTGCAGCATGTAAACTAACGCTTCTAAGGCACTTTAGATGGGACGCAAAGAAAATGGTTTCTCAGCGTATCACCTTGCAATTTACTACAAAGGTGCAAGCAGGTGGTGGAAGTTTACAATAAAAAAATCAAAGAGTGAACTTACCTCGTTCAAAAGAGTAAAAAAGACAACGTTTTCGGAAATCTACGCCGCCACTTTGCAGGCGAAGCACGTGTAGAGAGAAGTGCTGCCGACAGATCGCGTTCGCCCCGTCGGTAGGGAGCGTCGGCCGACTCGTGTTCTTTTGCGAGATCGTCTGCTATCAACCCGAATCGTCCGGCGCTCCCTCGACGCGTTCGAACAGCGAGTAGAGACAAAGTCAGCTAGCTTGACGTCTACCCCTAATCATTCCAACCAGATCTCGGTGCTCTGCCGTCTTAGCCTACTCTCGTCTCCTCCTCTATCTCAGTTTCTACCCGTATAGCCTCCTCTATACTCACAAGGCCTGGCATTTCGACGACGGAGCAATAGAGTCCCCGGTCGCAGATTTGGAACGCGAGGATCTGGTAGCACAGAGCATCGAAGAGCCATTTCTCGGGGAACCTGGACGTCAGCGCACAGCTTTTGCAGTGGCGAGGACCCGAAACACACTTGTTCGCTCGGAAGAAGTGTGTTTCGGCGTCTCGCCACAGCGCGGCGCCCGTCACGTGGCTCTCCTCTCATTCGTTGTCTGCCGCCCCACCTTTTCCATTTTGGCGGCCGCTTCTCGTGGCGATCTGCCAGGCTTTGTTAGTATATATGAAGCTATGAGTGGAACTACCCTATACGTCGCAATAGGGACTAAATGTCTGACGCTGTCACGATGACGACTCTCAAACTAACCTAGCCTCGTCGCTCGTTTGCCCACGACAGGAGACCTCTGCCCGACTCCTGTCCCTCTTCAATTCAACCACGACAAGAACTCTCCTATCGACAACTCTAGCGGCGATCAGGTACCTTCCTTTGCTACTGCCGCGCAGCCTCGTGGGTAACCACGCTATTTATGTTAATTTAAATACTCAGTTGTTGCAACTCAATACATGCGTGCACTTCGGCGTATGAGTGGAGTCAAGCTTAATTTTTTCAACACGCGATCGACCAGCTATGCAAGAGAGCTCCTCTATCATGTCTGCCTATGATGGCTTTCTCTGTTAATACCTATACGTTCTCGTTTTTCAGTTAATCTGAAATACTCATTTGTCGTTGGCGCAAGGACGCCGTTTTTTGTTCGAAAACTCGTGACAGAGAGGTTTTTCAGCTTACCTTCGTCTGCAGCACCACGTGTTTCTGAACCCATTTTCGTGGCTTCGTTTTTAGACCGCCATGCGCTGTGAATATCTGATTCGCTCGAATAGGCTGGCGAGCGGACCTGCCGCCACAGCTTTCTGTTCTAGCCGCTAGGTGCCGTCGATCTATCTGAAGTCGTCAATACGGTGTCCAATGTACGTACATGTCCGATGCTCGCGGGTGACACACAGCCCGCCCTGTAAGTAGAAACTGAAAAAAAAAACTCGTTAAAAACCTTAAAGTGATTACGAAATGATTTTTCAACTTATTCCTCCTTAGGTTTCCTCCTCAACTCAAAAGCGAAATAAGAAATCACGCGGTCGTGAAGTGCTTGGACACCGGTACGATGACTCCAAGCTTCTGCCGTCCTTCTTTAAGCACACCATAAAATTTGTCCTTTGCACGTGACGAGAAGTTCCGTCAGGGCACTCATTGGCCCCGAACGCGAATTCACATATTCGTCGACGGATGGATTGTTGACGAGCGCATACGTCCGAGTGACGCAGTGCTTTGTCCAATGCGGCTCCCGGGTTCTGCTGGGAGAACCTCCCTTTCCTGTAGAAAGGCATATTTTACATCACGGCCCCGTCATTTCACAGGTTAATGGCCGAGCACAGCCGAGTCGAAAAAAAAAAAAAAAAGCAAGCGCGAGTTCATTTTTTTTTTTTTTGTGCGAAACTGGAGGCAATAAGACGTAAACGAATTCCTGCTTCGGGTTCTATGGAGATTGAACATGAATTGGGGTCTACATTTGGAAAAAGCTGGAAAATAATTTCATCGTCCCTTTAAAGACGCTGCAACTTCTTATTGATTTTTTTTTTTTCATTTTATTGCGCGACCTGCGTTTAGGCATGCGTATTATGAGTGCAGTTTAGAGTATTAACTTTTTGTTCCTAATCCCTGATTTATGTCACAGTTTTTATGGTAAAACGACCTATAATTATTTCTTGATGTGTCAGGCTTGACGTTCACTCTAAGGAGATTAAGAAGAAGAAGAAAAGGAAGTTTTGCGCATTGTCCCTACGCTGCGCGATGTAGTTCTTGCAAGATTTGGTTGTTAGGTGAAGAAAGCGATGCTTTTGACGTTTGAAACGTCAACGTCTTGGTAAAATAACACAGGGATAATCAGACGTGCATCCGCATATATCTGAATTGAGACATAAAGGGGGAAATTAATAATACTCCTCAAAAAGCCGAACTTTTTTTTTTTTGACTGAGGTTTTGTAGGTGAATATGAGTATGGAAAGAGTGCATAACGTCGCTTTATCTCGAATGAACATTTCCAAGACAAATTGCAGGACAAATCTCGCTGCACATAAACAGTGAAAAAAGAAAAAAAAATACGGGGAGATTTGTGTTTGTCCTTTGTCCCTCTTGTTCCCCTTCTCCAGGGATTATTTTCGTCGTTCTTGTCCAGCTCGCTTGCACCTTTGCATTTAATTGCATTTAATTTTATGTTTTTTGTTTTACAGGTACAGTTCCAAGACACTCTTTTCACGGAAAGGGACGCCGTTCGGCAAGCCCTGCCAGGAGGGCAATAAGACCAGCTACTTGGAGACGTGCAAGAGAAGCAGCTGGAAGGAGATGACTGCCATGGGTCTCTTCAAAGACATTATGAGCCCCTGGCAGTCTTGGGCAAACACGTTGCTCTCCTACGACAACAAGATGTCGCTCGGGAACAAGGTCTGTGCTCAGGAACGTGTTCAAACTGTAGCAACAATCAAACACTGCTCTTGTCAACCTGTGAAAGTGCGAAGGAACAATTTTCGCACTTTCAGTAAATACCGTTTAGAATATTTCCTTGACGATTCATAAGTTCATAACCTATGAAAGACGCGTTGGTTCTTTTCTTCACGTAATGACAGTCGCAGAAAACAAATTAATGACAAATAACGGCGTCATTCCATCAACTCAAAGCCAGAACAAGCGACCACGTGATCTGATGCCGATTATGTGCCGCCAATGTTTATCATAGCCTCGCGCTGGGGTTTGGCAAAACACATGAGCACGGGCCGAGTTCCACACATTGTTAAGGTTCGGCTATTCCGGTCGTCGCTGTGATTGGGCACGAATGCATATCGAGGCATTGATTGTCACGATCCGAAGTCGAATGCTCACGCGATGCTGGTGTCCACTGGACGAGCCGCATTTAAATGTCGTCATCGCGGATATCGCAAAGGTTGATAAGGAGATCTTGGGTATCACATTGTTGACAACTCCAACACTGCTATCTCCACAAATTCGTCATCAAATTTTTGCGCAGGAGAGACAGAAAAAAAACGTTCGTTCTTATACTTGAAATTACGCGGCGATGAAGAAGAAGCTTCTCGGTCAGTGGCGTTTCTTTCGAGTATACTAAGATGGGCCAGTAAGCTTGTCTAAAATGAAAACGTTCCGACCCAACATCGTGGCGCGGCCCTGACGCCCTTTCTTTTTTATCGTCTGCCATACGATTTTCAGGACTATTACTTAACATAGCCATACATCGAATTACTTGCATTTACTCAAGACTGTTCAGAAGAGCTTACCATTAACCCCTATTAATTTTAATCTATCAATTGTAAAAATGCTAATAAACCGTGCATGACACCCTCTCGAGTTGCAGCCGGGACTTGTGCACGGCTATGCGATCATAGCCGGTGAGGGTTGCAGAAGAGCCGGACATGTGGCGTGGTCTAGGCGTTGTTTGAGTTCGGCTATTTTCGTCACCGTGTAACTCGGACACGAGCCCCGATTCGAAATCTCCTTCGAGGCACTGATCGTAGCCGAGTCCGTAGACGGGTGCTCGCGTTGAATTGAAGAGCCGCATCCCATCATCGTCACCCTGGCGTAATCCTCGGATTGCGTGCGAATATGCTTGTGTCATACCAACAGACCCTTTTCGAAATTTTGCAATAGTGCATAGAATATGTGCGGCTGACATTAGTTGGTCGTGCACTCTGAGCACGCATTGGACATGACCGCTTCGTCAGCATTCCGAATGTCCTTGGGTCGATACGCATTCCACATGAGTGCTGCGTCAATGCTCGGCGCGAACTCGGAACCAACGACGGGCTTCACTCCGGAAGCGATGATACCAAACTATTGGCGGCTGCGCTTAAACTATGCGTCAATTAGGCCTGGTACAAAGGTATACGATTTGACAATGCGGCTTCCTGAGCTTTAGATGTATTCCAATACAGACTGCTTACGAACGAGCCCGGGTTTGCCCACTTCAAATGTAAAACTGCGCGTGCGCAAAAAAAGAAAAAAAAGAAACAATTGCGCGACGCGAAGTTTCTGCGCATGCGCAATACCGACAGCAGTGCCCCCGCAGTGGCGTGACACCAGAGAGTTGGAGTTGGAGTTGAGAGTGTAATTATAAACGTAACACCCAAGAGTGTGGTGCGGAAAAAATTAACTTTCAAGTCGAAGGGAAAGACAACAGAAGGAGAGAGTCTCAAACGCAGCTGATTTTACTTATCTTTCTCGCTCCTAATTAATGGTGTATTCACACGACGGAGATTTCTTTCACAGAAAGCAGCAAAACGTCGTCGCGCTTGAGGTCACCTGCGTTACATCATGGTTGCTTCCTGTACAACGAGCACCTTTAAGCTGAGACTACAGCCAAAGCTGGAAGCGCGAGCTAGCCCGCGCTCCTGGCTTTGAGATGGGCTTTCTAGAGCGAGCGCTCGTTCTGCAGAACATTTCAAAGCTGCGATCTCGTGCCCTCGTGGTTGTAACATTGGCTGCGGTATTCTTAGCTTAACGGTGAACGGAGCATAGCAAGCATCGCTGATGTGGCGCACGTCAACTCGAAGCGCGTCGACGTTCGCTCCTCTCTGTTGAAGATATCTCCGTCATGTGAATACATCATTATATACACTCGATGCTGACGTCACCGACTTCTTCACGGATACACTCTATGTTGAAACTACAACCGAATGACCCCTCAATCCAGATTCGACCACTGGACTTTCGGAGTTCCTCGATCAGGGCTTGATTGTCATTCTTCTTGCCATCTGTCATCTGATGATGGCAAATGTTTGTAGAGTTCTGAACTCACGCAGCGCTTCTTGAGGCAGATACAGAAAATGCAACATCTGCCTTCACTATCCGCCAAACTCTTCGGACATAACTTGAAAGTTTTATTTTATTTTTCTCAAGTATTGTTCGCATTACAACTTTGGGTGTTGCATTATGATACAGATCGCTGAAGCGTAACTATACTCTTGAAGGCCCGAGTTCGCACACTTGGGTCTGTTTAGGACTGAGTTCTTGTGATCTCTTACGACAAGAGACATGGCACGCTGGCGCCATCTATGAGGTGGACCTGGAACTGCGTTTCGCTTTGGCGAAGATTTTGCGGTATTTGCGAGGTCAAATGTGCGTACTATCTATGAGAAATTGTCGCTTATAACATTGTCAAAAGTGTTTTTGAGACAAGATACAAAGAACGATGCGCGAAAACAATAGAAAATATAGGAAAATGCCAAGTGTTCCACGTCTACCCTCTAGATGACGCCAGCGTGTTTCTCGTCATAAGATATTTTAAGAGGCTATTCAGTGGTTCTGATGACATTCAAATCAAGCGCCGTTTTGTCGCCTCTTTAAAGGCGTCTAAACAAGGCATAGTAACCTGATGACAATTGCTTGTTTTGTCCAGGTGAAGAGGTGTCTGGACATTCTGCTCAAGAAGGGCAGCTCAGGCATCGGCTGGGCCTTGTTCGACATTCAGCAGGAAGTGTTCAGGGCCGGCGACTGCGAGCTGAAAACTGCCGGGTTGGGTAACCACGACCGCATCAAGCTGGTGCGGACAATCCTGGATGACTACGCACAGTGAACTTTTACAGTGCGGCCATAAAATAAAGTTTAAAATAAATATATATTAGTATGATACATTCAACCAGTGCTGACAGTTGAACTTCAAGAGTCAAATTAGGGGGCGGTTTACGTGCCAAACAAGACCAAGGACATCTGGATACGCCGCAGCGGAGGACTGAGGACGTCTTGACGTGCAATCGGAATCTCGGTTACACGGCGACGCCCTCGCAATAAGCCGCCGGCAGTTTGCGGGCGTATCGGCTGGGATTCGAACCCGCCACCTGGTGATCAATACCGGTATACGAACTGAGGCAAAGCATGAGACGAGAACGCGTGAGAACGCCAGAGCGCCAGACACAAAGCTAGCTGTCTTTCACTCTACTCAATCTTCGAACGCCAAGTCCGTACGCGTGCGGACAGCGAGCAGAAACAAAGGCAGCTCGCTTTGCGCTACCCAGTGTGCACTAATCATTCCAGTCAGCGTTTGGTGCTTTAACGTCCGCCCGCGCTCTTATCTCCTCCTCTTTCAGTGCCTTGCTTGAGTGCCACCGAGGCAGCTGAATTTGAAGAGTTAGATATGCAAAAACAAAAAAATTATATCACATTAATTTCGGCTACGACCGCCATGGTCAATCCTGCTTGTTCTTGCCGAGAAAAACAGATAAGGCAAAGTTTATGCTGTCAAAGGAGCTCTCACGGACAATATACGAGCTGAAACAGTCTTTCGGACTTCTTTGGGAGTACCTGGAAGTTTTTGAGAGAGCGGTGGTCCGAACTCCGAACTAGGAGTGGAGTGCGACGTTGGGGTACAATACTTAGGACTCCTGACAAATCGAGAGGTATACAAAGCTTGTGACGTCCGCAGAAGCAGAAACAGGCCTAATCGGGTGTTTCTGCTCGTCCACGGGGGCACGTGCATAGCAGCAAGGCCACGGCAATGTGACGATAGTGCAAGTAATGTATTGAAGTATGTGGCGAACTCTGACTCTTCGCGAGTGCGGGTCGAGAGTTAATCGACACTTTCGAACATAGCCAAATTATTTAATCTACATCTACTTCATCTAAACGGGAACTAGAGCCTTGAACGGGCGTCGGTAGCTGCCTTTCTCGTGCCTTGTCTTCTCTTGCTTTCTCGGCTTTCGCACTTCCTTCTGCTAGGTGTCCGCAAAATTTTATTCTTTTCTCCTTTGCTGGCCTGCCGATTCTCGGAATGTTAAACGGCTTCGGAGTCGTTTTATAAAACATTGGTGGTCCTGCAGGAACGCACCGACAGAGTACCGCCCTCCAGGGAGGAGATGAACATTTAGACTCTAGAGGAACGTCCCGCGATTTCCTGGGGAAATTCGGTGGATGATGGACAACGGAAAGTAGTAGCTTGTGGTTGATGATTGTCGATGCCGACGCGCTCTAGCCAGTGTATTTGTCTTCCCGAACGTGTCCTTGTATGATGTTGCTGTTCGTTTGAGGAGACTGGGTGCGAAGAGTCCAGAGGGAGATCGAAGGGGTGGGTGGTCTAGCGAGGGCGGCGTAGTTGTTGCCGTCGTTCCTGCTTGGCGGGCGACCTTGGCGGTGAAGTACGTGGAGCATGGTCGAAATGAGCTGGTTTCACACGGTCCGGTGTGACAACCTCCTGCCGTCCGCGGATCTCCATTGTCATGGTCTTTCATGTTCGCCGCAGCACATTGTACGGGTCATTGTAGGGGTGTTTGAGAGGCTTCCGCATGGCGCAATTTGGTTATGTTCTCCGACTGTGTCGATTAACGCTCAACCGTCACGTGGGAACAGTCGATCAGGATCGCCACAGGTATGTACAGCGTTACTACACTAGCTCAATTACGGAATTTCCCATAGACGTTGCTTTCACAAGCAGTACCCAGCCAACCATGGGCGTACCAACCAGGGGGCAAGGGGGCGCTTGCCCCCCCCCCCGTTCTCAGAGTGGGGGGGGGGGGCAAGGCATCTGTTTTGCCCCCCGAAACAGCCGCCACTGGGCAGGGAAAACACCGTCCGGCGGCGCCCAAGAGATACCAAAAGCACCCCCCCGGCCCCGGGGGGGGGGGGTGTCTGATTTGCCCCCCCCCCCACTCAAAAACAAGTTTGCATGCCACTGCAGCCAACGTCCCGTTGTTCGACGCCACTGTTTTGGGGATACGGCTGCTCTGTTAACCGCAATATATTTTTTTGGAATACGTGTGTTTTGAAGCACAGAATCTAGATGGCGTTTCAACGTACTCTATGGAACACGCAGTTTTGAAACGAAAATCTAAATGGCGCTTCAAAAGGCTGGAGGCGGAATGAAGGGAGCGAGGGGGGGGGGGGTACCCTGGAGTCACCGAACAGGTTATTCAGTATTTAGTGACGCAAGGTAGCACCTCGGCGGGAGTGCCGAAATTGGGGGAACGTTTTATGCACATAGTAACGTTGTGTATGTATAAACTTTCACCATGTCTTTGCCGTCACAACCTGGGACACCGCGATACATGCGCTCCTACAACCGCATGCCGTTACTTG
>JAZHYW010021698.1:0-19433 GCA_037355805.1 Ixodes ricinus
AAACAATCTTGTCTAGATGGGAGAGACGTCGGTACTTTCTAGCGCTTGTCCCTATCCACTCCTTGTGTTCGTCTTCTGTGTTTCTGTGCACAAGTTTACTCAGTACCATGATCCAACTAGTCCAACAACAGGTTTGCTAAACTGTCTGGTTCTTGGTGACTTCTGGATGGTCGCAGAATTGTATCCTAGAGGGCTCCCCTGTTTTCGTGCACTGCTCTTAGAGATCTAGGGCACTCTGCGTGCGCCCCAGAGTGCCCTAGAGTGCGTCCCTAACTTCCTTCTGTTTGGAACGCGTACCATCGGTACACGCCAGCTTCCGGGATGACGACTTGTAATGTTCAATATGTATAGTCTTGAAACGGTCCTGTGACCATTCCTATAATCGTCTTCTGCGCGCCTCATATTTTCCCACTAGACTGTAAAACACGTACTGAGAATGCGCTGAAGCTGTCTTCTGCAGAGGTATCAGACGCCAGGCACGGGTGCACAACCCAGTGACTAAGCATTTTTCTTACCTGGCTGATGACCGCTGGAATGGTATATGACTACTTGCCGACACAACAAAACACCCTTCTGGCGACCCGAGAAATCTTCAATGCGCATCTTGCCCAACCGACGTTTATAGCTGTAATTTGCGTGATGTTCAAAGGTAAAAAGAAGTGGCTACAAGATGGACTACGTGGCATATGCCCTAGCAGTTTCCGGGTCTTTTCACCAAGTGGGGCGTGACGGGGCATCGCTGACAGGCCTCCGCTATTCTGGAGGATACTGCGCGTGAGCGGCGAGCACGCGCTTGTAGTAGCATTGCAGGAACCCGGGTCGATGACTTGGAAGCAGTAAAAAGAAATAACAAAAAAGAGAAAGAATGGGGGAGGAATAGAGGCGGGGACGGGACAGGAAGAGCTTCGACAGTAAGCCCCGTAGGAGAGCTGTGGTCCGCATACGAATGACTGGTACCGTCAATCAATTCCAAATAGCTGCCGACGACTTCTCGCAGCCTGCAAGGAACACACTGGAGGAGAAGAAAATGGAGGAAAGGGGGTCGGCCGAGGAGGAGAGGGGAAGTAGGTGATGTTGCTGCGGTGTCCTAGCGTTGTCATGCCGACCAGTGACAACCTATCCCCCGTTTCTCTTTTTTTCCTTTTGTTTTCTTGTTTACTGAATCAATGAAGTGGTCTAGCTCCTGCAGTATTGCTTGAGGCTCACGTTGCAGTAGGAGCTGCTGGTTCGTCGTCCGCTCGGTCTCAGGTGGTTCGTGCCATCTTATATCCATGGATATATGCGGGAAAAGACCGACTTCCGCTCTAGGACTTGATGCTGCGTGGAAGGCCATATTACAGAGTAGTTTGTTTCTTCCGAGTGAACTCGCCGGGATAATTCGTCGATGAATCGGACAGTCCTAATCGATATCGGTGGCGCCCATGGTATCTGACCAGTCTTCGCCGTCCTGATGACCTTCCGAGGCAGGAGGTTTCGCTCGGAAATCCGACCGTGGTGTCTCGTGTGGCTCAGGCAAAGCACTGGCCTACGTATCCCCGGTTGGTGGGTTCGAATCCTTGTTGAGGTGCCACAGTTCTACGGAGGTTAATTGTGGAAAAGCGTGCCACGTAACCAAGATTTCGGTTGCACGTCAAAAAGATCTCCAGGTGGTCAAAATTAAGTCTGCAAGGCTCGTTCACGCACTTGCGCTTTGACTGCGACCGACTCTGCGACCGACTGAGTCAAGAAAGGTTTTAAGCCTCTTGTGACGGCTCGGAGCAACGCATCCGGTCGTAAGGCCTTACAAGGCGAAAACCGGTCTTGTCTTATTCGGTCGTAGTCGGTTGCAAGTGTGTGAACGGGCACTTCGTCCTCCGCTGGGGCGTGTCAGATGCCCTTCGTTGATTTGGCACGTAGAACTCCCATATTAATTTAAATGTGACCCCTTCGGAGCGCTTTGGTGTGCTCATACCAACGGGAGCGACTGATTATTACGTGGAAAAGTGAATTAGTGAAGAGTTGCATTAATTAGGTCACTTCAGGGGTATTCTGTGATCCAGCTCCTGCAGTAGCGCCGCTCCGGGCCCAGTTAATTCTTATTCCTGTTAGGGGCCAACACCTAGAATCAGTTTTTTATGCGAACTCGGCTGCAGAATGCCACAAAGAAAACGTTTCACAGACTTTATCTGTGTCTTGCACAAAACTAACGCTCTCTTCTGGTAGTTACGCTCGGTGTGAACCGTCAATCCAGGAGTATGCTTGAGCTGTAACCTTGGAAAATACCCAAACTCTGCGATATTTTTGTTTCGAGTTTACAACTAACCATGAGTGGGTTAGACTTGGCTAAATCGTTAGGGCAACGAAATCATGGGCACTTCACTAGTGCATGTGCCTTGACGTCTATACTTCGTTTCAGCTTGGGTCCAGACGCAGCCGATGCTGCAAGCACGAGCGTGTGGCCCTGAACAGTGCCTGTACTGCACGAGCGCGCGTGCTTGGCAGGGACGCTGAAGCCCGGAGCTCGCGCTTGCAGCATCGGCTGCGTCTGGACCTGCTGAAACGAAGTATAGTGACAGGTTTGGAGCGAAGGTACGGGATGTTACATCGCTCTCATTAGCAGCCCAGTGAATCCAGAGTCAATATTCGATATAACATTTGACACCTCCAGAATTGAAACATATCGGTTTAGCTAAAGCCAGTGCGCTTCTTACGGCACCCGGTAATCAACGAATGCCATTAATCGCGTTAATTGGCTGGAAATTCCTCAACGAACAGGGAAAATATGAATCAGACAACCGCACTAATCCGGTGGTGCTATTCACTCTAATACTGCAGTATCGTTTGTTATTCAAACTGTAACCTTGTAGAGTTTTTTTCTTCTGTTCCTCTTGTTATATATGTGCACACTCTTGCGAAATAACCTGATATAATCTCATTCAGTTAAATAAGAGTTTCGTTAATCGCTCTTTTGTAATCTTCCCTGAGTTCTGTTTATAAATCAGAATGAGTTTCTAACGCTAGTCATAGCAGCCGCTTCCATTCCTGTGCATCTTATGTGCATCTGTGCATCTGTGAAGCCAGTGACGTTACGGCACCGGCCACTACGAGAATCGAAAGAATTAATCAGAAACAAGAAGGGTGAACATAATGGTTGTCAGGCCTTGCGGCTTTTAAGATACGCTGGACTCTAGTTGTTGGGCAATTCTCACCCAAATAGCAATATCTACTTTAACGCTGACGTAGCGGCGTTCGTGTCAGATCAGTGCGCGATGCTTTTGGAAACCGCGTATGATGCTCAGTGAGGCTGCTACAGGTGGCGCAAGCTACCACCCGTTATGAAGAGGTACAACCATTAGAATCAGTCCATCCAGCTGCACTGACCTTGCATCGTGTATGTAGGTACGTACACTCTAATGTAGGGGCGGTTGGCAGAGCACGTGTGGTACTGCGGCTCGTGATTCCAGCACGCCCCGGTGACCCGCGATAATGGAAGAACTGCATCCGATGTTGTTGCGTAGCGAAAACTCGCACTGCAAGAACCTACTGCAGGCATCCTAGGTTCAATCCCCACCCCCACCGATTTGCATCTGGACGAGCATCGTACTGGCGTGCGCTCGTGTATCACTGCAGGGTGGTGCACTCAGTTTCACACACCACTACCCCAGGATATAGCAGGGTGCCGTACTGGCTAAATTGCTTACCACAGCGAAGACCACCAGACGCCTCGAACTGCCAGAACCCAGGGATCCTGGTTCAATCCCCACCTGCCCGTTTCGATCTGGATGAGCATCGCACCGGCGTGCGGTAGGTGATATCACTACTGCGTGGTGCACGTTAAAGACCCCAGGCTAGCAGTTGCCACTGCTTGGCTAAATTGCACATCTACAGCGAGTGACTCGTCGCAACTTTAAAATGGCTGACCAACGACTCGCTGTATAAATATCCACACAACCCCACTATTATTACCACCAGACGCCCAATGGGGCAGTCTATAGCTTCCCACCGTCTAAACATTCACGCGACACAATGTGTTTGTGGGGATATTCGTTGACAAATCTGCCAGGTTGCCAGAGAATGCACGAAACGGTCGATTATACAAAACATCTTTCAGACACCCTTTCACAGCTTCGTGTTGACCCGCCGAGTGCAAATTCTGTCTCTCGTATTCAAGCTGTATTCGCTTTAGCAAGAAGCTGTGACGGCACTCCATGTAGCCTAAGCTCCGAGCTGCCACATAAACTGTAGTTGGCTGCTAGTCGCAATACAGAACCTTTTTTAAACATTTCTGCGACATTTTCAGTGTACGCAATCCACTTCGTTTCTCTTTACAGGCCCTGGTCTCCAGACCACTGCCGCTCGCGAGGCAACCGCTGTCGCCCTTGGCACTGAAAGAATTCACAGATGCTGCCCCGTTGAAACTCGTGGGTTCTCAAGCTGCCAAAGACGACGGGTGCGTTCGGAAGAACGGGATCGTGCAAGGTCTCCAGTTAAACCACAAGACGAACGGACAAATATAAATACCGTAGTCTGTGACAGGTTAAGAACCCGATAGAAGCCCGGTTTCCGTCGGGTTTCGGCTGCGCTGCGATGAAGCGTCATGAAGGGCAGAAAGCTCGTACCCCTGGCGAAGCTTCTATTCGGTTCTTAGCCGGTCGCCGACTATCATGAAGGACACCAACGACAGACGTCCCCGTGGAAGTATCTCCACCCCACCGCCGCCCCGTCGGCGTCTGCCCTGCGCCGCCGCCCGCCGCCTGTCAAACTCGCCTTCCGTTTTTTGGCACTAGCACATTTTTGTGTTTCGATGCTACGACAAAAATTGTGGTAGTGTCAAGCTAATAGGAAGAGTCTGCAATGCGACCGAAAGACGGAGCGGCCGACGGCGCGGCGCTATCATCATCATCGTCGTCGTCGTCGTCAACGCGATGATGGACATCGTCATCGGTCGATCTGCTCGAAGTTGCCCGTACCCTGCGGCCGTGAGTATCCGTCATCTGCCATACGCATTTTCTTTTTTTCCTGAACGCATGAAACGTTTTATAAGTTATAAATAAGTTGCGATTGATGCCCTATATCCCCAGAAAGCTTTCCGTCTGTGCTTCCACGCATGATGCATGGCACGTGACGTCACGTCGTCAAGTGACACAGACTTGACGCTACAGCGTGACGCGACGTTTCATGTGTCCTAAAACAAAATTAAGCGTTCGCTTCTTTATTACTGCCTTCCATGCATTGTAGGGCTTTAGAGATAAAGGTATACCTGCCTTTTTATATTTAGAGCGCATCTCGATGCACATTTATTTATTATCGGATGTTCAACTACGACATCCCAAATCGCCACTCAACATATTTATCTTTTACCATCAGGATCTGCAGAAAGTTTGTTGACCATCGTTTAAATTTGAAGTGCCTAAAAGCGATTAACGTTTTTTGAACGCACGATGACTTCCTCTTAGCTTGTCGTGGTTATCTTCAATGTTTTCAAGCATTTCAGCGACCATGAGCATTTTTAATTAGGGCGCAGTCTTTATGGGCATGAGCGGAAAACTTATACATTCCACGGTTTTCTTTATCAGAAAGCGTTGTAGTATTAAAACATTTCTTGCCAGCCCTAGTCTTGCCGTGACATATTTTTAATATTTTTTATAGCTATCCTTTCATCATAATAGAATAAACGCAGCTTACGCAGAAGATCAGCAGCTGCCTGAAGACCAACGGAGACCCCAACCTAAAATATATCGTATTTGTTCTACGCGCCAAAGCTTGCTGCTTTAAGGAAGTTCGCGCTGAGGTCCGTGTGCTGGACTGTCCTCGCTGAAGTCTCTAATCCCGTTTTCGCTGCCCGCATGTGGCAAAGTATAGACGATAGGTGCTACGCGCCCATCGCACGTAATCCAGGTTCACCGGGCCGCAAGTGCAACGCTGGCCCCAAGCTGACCATCAACGTTGACCACACGTCTGCGGCGCTGCACAAGGGGGGGGGGGTGAACCGCGGGTACGCTCGCAGGGGTGTCGCGGCGGGCCTCGAGAGCGGGGGGGGAAGTAAAGCGGGCCGCGCCGGGGGCGGGGGGGGAGTCGCGCCGGGCCGCGAGAGTGGGGGGGGGTGTCACGGGCGGGCTACGCCCGGGTGCCACTGACCCTCGTGACGCCACTACCAAAATAGAGGTCAATGACCTCGTTTACGTGACCATATTTCATTGACCTCTGACCCTTTACCTTTCAGATATGACCTTTCCAAGTTTTCCGCTAAGCCTAACGGTGTGTTTTGGCCCCCTCATCGTAGTTAGTCTGACCATTCCACGTAGACAGAGGCGCCGTCCACGTCGAAAGTGAAGCGAGACACGTGAGGACACATACCAAGAACATATCTAGCGTACTTCACGGTAGATCATGCTGTGATCAATCTGCATTTTGATATGAACGGGGGCTAGCTTCCACTTCCACGAGCATCAACTTTTATTTGGACTGCAGCTTGCATGGAGGCACACGAGGAGAGCTAGCCAGTTTGCAGCGTCATCGCTACTCCTGTAGCAAATAAAACACACAGAAATATTAAATGAGCAGGGAGCGCCCAGGCTTTGAAACTTTAAAAATAAGATTAGCTAAGTAAAAAGAAAATAGCGACAACTGTTTTTAGAGCGCAGCTTTAGGCGTCCGTCTCCGGCCAGGCGGCGTCGCCGTCGGCGTCGGGGGTAACTATGCGGTGCATTATGGGAAACATCTCATAATGCGACGCGCGGGAGAGGAGAGGAGGGAGTAGTAGGGAGGAGAAGAAATGCCAGCTACCCGTTGTGCAGGCAAGTGATATCACCATTCATAAATCACAGAGGCACTTACAGAAAACGTGGTGTACTCGTTATCCAAGTGGACATCTAATCTACATGGGTACGGGTCTGTGCTGTACCCATCGGTCTCTGTGGCACGTCAGACGAAGTTAGTGAATTGATGCGCCAAGGTCTACAACAGCTTGATCGCGGTAGCTCTGTATCTCGCCTACGCACTCACCGAATATTTCGTGCAAGACAGAGAAGAACTTCTGATCAGTCGTGCAGGAAAACATCCCATATGGCCCCTGATCGAGGGACATGCATTCGCTGTTCTGCTGTGCCATCTCCGGGCAGCACGCTCGAGACTAATGCTGAGGAAATCAAAAACGTCGAGTCAGTCTTCGACAGAGCCGACAGCAAGTAGGATGACATCGAGAGTGTCAGGTGCTTCGTCAGCAAGTCTAATCGCTGTCTCGTTCTCCCGCCTTGATCCTGCTGTCTTGTTTCCGGCACCGGCAGAACTTATGCAGAGTGGAGCTTCCAGATGTAGAACTACTACATTTTCTTTCTCTGGACAAGTGGGTGAGCGGGAATACCAATATACATATATCTTTCTCAGATTGTTTAGAACGGTATATCTAGGGGTTCGGAGTTCTCGAGTTTAAACCGATAAAAACCGATAAAAGTACGCCGAATTCATTTTTGGAAATTCGGTTTTAACCGAAAAAGGTCAGTTTTTAGGTTCGGCATTTTCAATTTAAACCGATAAAAACCGATAAAAATATGTCGAATTCATTTTCTAAAATTCAGTTTAACTTTGACCTTCCAGTCGTACCGCAGAGCCGTGGCGAAAAAGTGGAACGACAGTGTCTATCGAAGCGTGTCCGAATGTATGGGATACACGGGTGCCATCACGACGTTTTGGTTTAATGTGCGCATCATCGATCGGAACGTGAAGTCCGAAATGCCCCATGACTTCGCCATGTACGAGCGTGTTTTCAAACTCGTTGTAAGGAAGACTGACTTGATGCAAGCTCTGCATGTTGTGTTGTGCTTCAAAACGTCGCACCGTGTCTCTTTTGGCGGTCACAATTGGTTGATTGGCCGATTTTGGCTCAGGCAGCGCTTCATCCATCTCCTCAGCCTGCCAGTGTCCAGTGTTAGCGTTGAGAGGGCATTCTCGAAGCTCGAAGGTCATATTAACAGAAAAGAAAGAGTGCGGATCAACGAGGTAAACCTGGGAAAGTATATGTGTGTGTACTATAATAAGATCACGTGATCCTGATGCACAGAAGGTGAAGTTCCATTTCTTGGGGCATAGGCTTCATATCTGACTTGTTTGTACTTCTGTGTTTTTTCCTTGTTTATTTTACAGTTGCACACATTTGCCAAACAAAGTGCCCATTTCTTTTTCAATTTATCTGTGCCGTTATTCTTTGAGCGATCACAAATATCAGAGCTTCAAGGATCATCTAATCCGGTGTCCGCTGGTGTTTATTTTATATTCACCGAAAAAAGCCGATAAACTTTTGTGGGCATAAATATACGCCGAAAAAAACCGAAAATTGAATTTTAAAATAAACACCGAAAAAAGTACGCCGAATTTTGAAAAAATAGAAACCGAAAACGCGGAACCCTAGGTATATCGCAAGATCGAACTACCTCAAGGAGGAGGAGGAGGAAAGGAGGGGAGGAGGAGGAGCAGAGGATGAGGGGAGGATTATGAGGGAGAGGAGGAGTAGGAGAGGTTACGGATGAGGAGGAGGGGGCATACCCTCCCCCTCAGTACCCTCCCCCTCCTCCTCCTCAAGAGTTGCGCTCTGATTCGGCGTTACAGGAAGTTGTAAAGTCTTTCATTTTTATTTTGCAATTTTAACTTTTTACCGCGAAGCTAAGGTATATTTTGACCACAAATGAATGCATCCTATTCACACTCTGCATATTTCCAAACCACATAGCACTATGAGATTATTCGAAAGCCATTTTGAGCAAGTAGCGGGTGGTGGCCATTTCTGTTTTGCATATTCAGCCAAAGTTTTATTCCCTTCATCTAGCGGATAGACTTTTTTTTGTGTGTGTGCTATTTGTTTAGTTCGGACTTAAGTTTGTACTCCGGATACCATACATGTTGTATTTGCTTGGTGTTCCTAAAATAGTGGAGGTGGTGCCTGATCTCTATCTTGCTTTGGGTTTAGCATGCTTCGCTGCCATACGCGATTGCAATATATCCTACAAGAACAGTATGTCCCTCTCTTTACCGGTAGCAGTCGTCTGACGCTGGCTACATTCTCATCTACAGCTGAAACACCAGACCCGACGGTGCGCCGTTTTACTTTTGCGGTGAGGAAAAAAATTAAATTGTTTTTGGGACGCCTTGTACGTGGCTTGCATTAACTTCACATCAACCACGCGTGGCCTTGCCGAAAAAAAATTGGGTTGTGTGTATGTTTATACAGCCTAGAACTTGGTCTGCCTCAACGGGCGACGAGTCTTCCAGCTGTAGAGGAGAAATTTAGCCGGTGCAGTACAACCGCTAGCCTGGGGTCTTTAACGTGCACCACGCAGTAGTGATACACAACCGCACGCCGGTACGATGCTCATCCAGATCGAAACGGGCAGGGATGGGGATTGAGCCCAGGATCCTGGGTTCTGCGGCGCCGCTGAGTGCGTACCTTGTGAAGCATAAATATTGCACCACTGAATTCTTTTTTTCTGACAAGAACAGCTGGAAGTTTTTAATTACAAAGCTGCACGTTTCATCTGCCACGAGTACGCCCCAAAGAAGCGTCACAGATCTGGAGAAATACTTGGGTTTAGTTCACATCACGAAATATTGCTTTTAAAAGCAAACTATACATAGTACCTGCTCGGTTAACATTTAAGGCTCGTTCACACTCTTGCAACCGAGTTTGACTGAAGAGACAAGACCGGTTTTAATCACTCTTGCGACTTCATAGGACCGGAAGCGCTGCTGCCAGGCTGGTCCTAAGACGTCGTAGGGATTAAAACCAATCGTCTTTTCTCGGTCCTACTCGGTCGCAAGAAGTGAACGAGAACCTCTAGAGCTGAGCATTCATCCAAGAGTTGAACCAATTAAATCACGAACTCATTTGTTCTGTTTTCTCCACTTACCTGACTAAAAAGGACGGGAATATGACCCCAGAAAATGTGGTCAGCTCTTTCAAGTCCGATATTGTTGAAAGCGATAGCATTAAGGAGCTTGTCACAGAAAAGCCGGCGTCGGTGGCGGACGGGAAAATCCTAATTGGTTGACAGGGTGATGACGTCACAGCCACATGACCTCGCCCCGGGAATTTCAAACAACCAAAGACGCTCGCGTGGAACTTGACGTCACGCGTGGAGATGAAAGTGATTAAATCATATGTAATACGAAAGGTCGCCGCATGTCTCAAAAGACTTCACTTTATAAAGTAATTTATTTCCATTAAAGAAAAAAATTTCAGCCTTTACACTCTGGTGAAGAAGGAAGACCAGCAAAGCTGTACAATGGTGGGAATGAAGTAATGGCCGGCGCAACTCGGCCAGACAGAGTGGAAAGACTCGAAGGTTGCTCGCCATCTATGAGCGACGGCGGCAACTAGTTGTCTGGTTGCCGCCGTCGCTCATAGATGGCGGTAGCTGTCTCAGAGTTCTGTGATGGTTCTCAGTGTCATCATTTGTCTGCTGACGGACACGATCCTGGAAAATTAGCCTTTAACAACTCTCCGCTGTCAAAAAAACAAAAAAAAATCCGAAGAATTTAAGGCGGAGGCGGGATTCCAACCCACGACCCTTCGGTTGCGTAGCCAGACACGATGCCCACTAAGACCACGGAGACACTTTTTCTCTTCATTGATTAGGCCACGCATGCAGACACGCTTGGACTGGCTTGGTACGGGGGTTTATATTTAGCTGCGTTTCATTCTTATGTCGAGCTCTTTAAACATGTATTGCTGTAACAAACGTTGTGATTAGCTTATTTGACAACTTGTTATTTCCTCGATGACTTTTTTGTATTTAGAGTTTAAATTGCTTGTTGCGTTTGTTCATGCACTGGGTTGTGGAAATAATAGTGTATGTTGTCTTGAAAGTGGTTTTAGATTCCGTTTAAACGCAGTTAGTGTTTTTAGTATTAAGAGTTCCCTCGTTAACATATATATATATAGTATAATATTTATAACACTACCATTCATCTGAACTAAGAAATTATAACTTGAAGGATAGATATAGGGATATATATATAATACTCCATCATATCTGCTCTCTACAATCTTGTTCAGATGGAATGGCTGGCGTATCGTGAGAACGAACGAAAGTGTCGCCCGTTTCGGCCCTGCCATGGTGGCCGAATGCCGGCTCTGACGTCAACAAAGCATGTCCTCATCGGCGGAAAATAAAAGGAATGTAAGAACTCTACTTCTGACGGTGCTGGCGGTGTTGCTTTGAGAGCGCTAGGATTTCAGGCTTCCAGGTGCTCCGTTACAAACACCATCGAACTTGTTGTTCTGAAGGCGTATCGACGTCACGAAAGGCAATCGAGACGATGGCGCCACCAGAGTATCCTCGCGCCGCTAAAGGCCTGTCGCACTCGGGGCAACAGGTGGAACGCTCTATCCCGGCAACGCAGGAAATCGATGTATGCCGGCGACCCTGTCGCATCAAGGCAACAACAACAGTCGGGCAACATGTTGCCGCGCCGCCCGGCAACCGTGTTGCCCGATTTGTTGTCCGACAACCCTGTCACTGCCCTGCGCGTTATTGACGGGGACAACACGGTAGCACTCCGCCATCTCTTTATTGGTTTACCTTCGTTCGTGTGCGGTGCAGTGATCGCCATGGAAATGTGCACCTACTAAGTGCTGGTGCGTTCGAAGGGCCGGAAGTTACCATGGTATGACATCAGCCAGTGACTGGTGATTAGGAAACTGGACACTGGGATGTATTTCCTGCCTCTTATTTTTATCGACAATGCTTCATTCGCTGACAAAGCGAGTAATAGCCCCAACCGAGAAAGCGTGACTAATCAGCAGTATATAATGTTCGGGATTCACGCCACCGTATGTAGACGTTTCGTCCGCATTTCTTTCTTTCATGCAGTCCCTACTTCTACTCTGTACCTGAGTTAGCACCAGCGGTACCCCTAAGCTGGCCTTTGTAGCGGCGTGGTGCGAATAAACTGACAGTTGACTTCAAAAACCGTGACACTGAAGCTTGACGATCCGCCTTCATAACGATCGGTAGAATAAATATTTTTCTTGCTTGTCTGTTTGCTTACCGCCTGCTATGCGATCGCTTCATTCACCGAAACGTCCTGAGTATGCGAACCAAACCAGGTGCCTGGTAGGGGCTGCTTTCCAAGTCTCCCAAGCATCAACGGTCATGATCGGAGGCCGTTGATTATGTGCTTCGATTTTTTGATCAACATTTTGGTTTTCGGGGTTATTTTTATTATACTTTAGCCAGCGGGTGAGCAGGCATGCCATTTGGATTTCACTATATCAGTAATGTGAGCTGGTCTCTGCAGCTCTACTTTCAAAACCAGTCTGAACGTTCACGACCTTAGCTGTGGCCATTTTCGAAAATCACTTTCCGTAACTATGCGGTAAAAACATTAATCAAAAAAATATTTTAGCTGCACGCCAAAGCCCAACTATTGATAAATAATCGTTTCAAGCCTTTTATTTGAGTAAATGCTATTGATAGGGGAACCCCAGGCTCTACCATCGAAGCTACATAGGTTGTCGTGTTGCCGGGCCCGGAATTCGCTCGGCCAGCGATCAGGGCAACACACGCTTGTCCAACCTGAAGCTGCTGCTGTTTTGCTGCTGTGCCAAAGCTGTCATACCGAGGGCAACATTTTAGTTGCTTCGTCCAGGTACATGTCGTGCTGCTGTCCGCGCATGTGACAGGTCGAGTCCGGACAACTACGGGGGAGCGAGCAACAAGTTGTCCAGACTGTTGAACAACGTGTTGTGGTGTATGTTGGGCCGTCAGGCGTTGCCTCAGTGGGACATGAGGCCTTAATAGGTGTTATTCTACTGGCGGTCGTAGCTGTGGGGGCGCGACTGCTAGCGCGTGCTGACGAAGCGAACTTTCGGTTTTTGTTTATGCGCAAGAGTGCATTCCTGCACCACTGGGCGATTAAGCGGTCGACTTGACGATCCGAAAGCCTTCCACATACTTGTCAAAGAACATCTCGGCTCTTTGTCGGAGGCAAAAATAGCCAACATCAGCCCTGTCTTAGAAGAAGTTTACGCCGTAAGGAGGCAACTTTACCGACTTCCGCACCGGACAACTTTTGCACAAATGGGGTAAGATACCTTCAGCCTCCTGCGACAGCTGTGGTGTTACAGAAGATATAAATCACCTGCTTTACGATTGTAATAAGTTCGAGAGTCACCGAAAAGACTTCACTCAAGAACTTAACAGACCAAGATCAACGATATTACAGATTTAATATATCCAACTGGAAGAAGAGCTCGAAGAAAGCTACTACAGGCCCTTTTCCTAGACTTCCTCCAGGCGACTGGACTACACGCACGACTATAGAATGAAATACTGAGTGCCATTTACACTTGAGAGACCAGAAGCGTGCGTGACTGGACCTGTGACATATCTTCGCAAACGAGACAAACGACTTTAGGTTTTGTTTGTGTGTGTGCGAGTGTGAGTGTGTTCTTTTCTTCTTCAATCATTATTTATTTCAGTTAGCTTTATTCATTTTATTATTTCATTTTCATTTCTGGGCGGGACAATGCCGGCCTAATCGGCAAGGCTAAGTCCGCCCAAATATTTTTAATAAAGCGTCACTTCTCTCTCGCTTTAAACATTGCCCTCAAATATGGCGTCCAGTGAATACACCCTTTATATAGGGTGTCTGCAATAACGAGGCTCGATCTAAAATGGGCCGTAAAAGTCGGCGCCTGCACGTAGTAATTTTATTTTTTCGTCAAAGGTGTATTTCACATTTCGGTTTTATCTTGCAACATTACGAAGCGTAGCTCTCTTTCTGTAAAAAAATGGAGCCAAAACTTGCCAGGGTTAACGGCGGACGGCAACGCAGACGACCGAGTCGGGTGGCGGGGCGCGTTTGGCCACGTTTTGATAAGGTAGCGTCGGGAGCAGCGTCGGAACGTGTAGCCGACCGGCGAAAAATAGCAGACGACATGCAGACGAAATCCGTCAGCACCAAAAGCGCGACCGCTATGCAACCGCGTTTTTTTTGCTTTGAGTTTTGTTTTTATTGTTTGCATTTATTTTTAAACTACAGGTACATTACAAAAATAATATGTTAATTTTATTAGACCACGGTGGTCGCAGGCAGTCTAGACTAGAGTTCCTGTATAGACCAACACGCGGCTCTGACGTCACACCTCTGCGGTGGCGCTGTTGTCGCCACGGCGCATGCGCAGAAGCTTGACCCCACGCGAATTTGGTTTCTGCACTCGCGCAGTGCCCACACTTGGTGTGGGTAAACGTGGGCTTGTTTGTAAATAGCGTGTCGGTCTATATGCTCCCTACGGGAGCCAGAGTTGCGCGTTCAGCCATCTTGAAACTCTAAGTTATGCGGGAAAGCCACTCCCCGGGCGTGTGGGAACCGTGCTCCGTTGATTGCGGCCGGTCACGTGACTGAACTCGGCGAACAGCGGCGCCGCGCGTGCAAAACAGGAAAGGAGGAGAAGGAGTCAAAAGCAGGGGAACATAGACACCGGGGCGCGTGCAAAGTCGGCAAAGTGACTTTCCTGCACGGCGCAGGATCCTTTGCTTCTCATGTGATCGATCTCGGCGAATAGCGGCGGGACAGCGCGTGCAAAACAAACGCGCGACTCTGGCTTGCTCTGGCTCGATTAAAGCCCTTCTATCCTGGGAAAAGTGGCGCCGTTCACTGTTGTCGAAATGCTCGAGACACGTGCCGCGCCACTGGTGAGAATAACATGGTGTGTGAAATCCTAGCTCATTTAGCTCAGTGCTGCGCTGTGCCAACATGATCTTCCCAAAGAGGCTGCACGTTGCACGTGCCTCGTGCATTGACGCACCTTGCGCTACCTTTAAAACATGAAGGGGCTTTAGGCTCGACTAGAGTTCCTGTATAGACGCTTTACACACGCGCCAAATTACAGCTGCCATTGCTGACCTTCTCGTCTTTCCCACATGCCGAGCCACTGAAATGGGCATTGACGAGCCTCCACAAAGGCCGATGCTGGGGAGGAGAGCAGTAACATCGCCTGCTATGGTAATGAAAAAATAAAGTAAACGAAATAAAGAGGAAACAAAATTGAAGGTCGGTTATGGCGGCGCCCATGCAGAGCTGCTGGAAAGCGTCTAGAGGCTCCCTACAAAAGCCAGAGTTGCGCGTTCTTCCCCGTAAGCGCCGTCTTTCCTGCATGGCATGTTGATCCAGCTCGTCACGTGACTGAATTCGGCGAATAGCAGCGCCGCGCGTTCGAGGCGCGTGGCGCGCTCAGAAGAAGAAAGCAGGAAACGCTCGGCGGGGCGCGCGACGTTACTTTCCTGCACGGCACCTGATCCGGCTCATCACGTGATCGGATCTCGGCGAATAGCGGCGCGGCGGCACGTGGAAAACAGACGCGCAACTCTGGCTCCCGTAGGAGCCGCCATCTTGAATTGTCGTCACTTCCAGTATGGGCGAAAACATTGTTTTGCCGTCGCCACGCCAATAGAAGACATTTAGGACATAAACTTAGCCGTCACACATTCACGTTTGGCCTCCCTCTATTTTTATACTATTTGCAGGTTGAAACGTTTTAATAGTTTTTCGTCGCCCATACCGGATATGCCTACTTGGCGGTCGGGAGCGAGAGTAAGCGGCTCGATAAGGAGGTAGCGCCATCTACCGGTACGTGCGCCAAACGCGCCGCCACTCGTCTCGGTCAGTTACGTCGCTGCCCGTTGCTGACTACTGGCAAAGTTTTTAGAGGCGCAGCTCTTAAGCCTGGTTCACACAGTTGCGTTTGACTGCGTTTGACTGCGTTGCGGCAGCGAGACACCAGGACATCCCTGCTTCTTACATCGCGTGCCAAGAAGATTCCTTTGAATTGGATTCCACGCTTCATACGAAGCACAGATGTGCCGGTGACTCGCTTTCGGTTCTCGCCGCAACGCAGTCAAACGCACTCAAACGCAAGTGTCTGAACCGGCCTTTAGGCACGTTAAGGGCTGTTATATACTCCAACGTTGGAACGTAGCGACGCGGCGCAGCGCGAGATACGCGCCTTTCATCGGACGGCGCGGCTCGTAGGCGAGCAATATTGATTGGCCACAGCCTCTCGAGTTCCTGGTTGCCGGCCAACGAAAGGCGCGCGTCTCTCGCGCTACGCCGCGTTCACTGCGCCTCTAACGCCGAGCATGTACAGCCCGTTTAGGCGCCCGTTCCTGGGTTGAGCGACGTCGGCGTCACCTCGCGCGCTGCATTATGGGACGTCACAGTTTCCCCGCTAAATTTAGCGGAGAAACTAAATTGATGTTGGGGCCACGTGACGTCAATTTCCCCGCTAAATGTAAGCGGAGGAACTTAACCCGCTAAATGTAGCGGAAAAAGTTTCCGCTAAAAAGTTCCTGCTAAATTTAGCGGGAAAATTTTCGATAAATTATCCCGCTAAATTTAGCAGGAAAATTTTCGCTAAATTTCTGGCTAAATTTGGCGGGAAAATTTTCGATAAATTTCGCGCTAAATTTAGCGGGAATATTTCGCCGCTAAATTTAGCGGGGAAATCTTCCCGCTAAATGGGAGGGGAGCAGGAGAGGAGAAGGGGATGGGGAGGAGGGTCATCCCTTCCCTCTGTACCTCCTCCTCCTCCTCAATAGCTGCGCTCTTATTCGGCATTACAGAGAATCGTAAATGTCTCATATTTTTTTTCGGCCCTATTTTTTGCAGAAGAGTACGCTTTTGTAATTATGCAAGATAAAACAGACCTGTGGAACGCACCTTTGACGAATAGTCCAGAATGCGTGCAGTTGCCGATTTTTGCGTACCATTTTAGATCGAGCCTCGTTATTTCAAACAGCCTATATCTCACGACTTCTCCAACTTTTCTGCTTTCAGCCTCATTCAGTGCACCACTAGTTGCATTTCAGGTGGAGTAAAATCAACGAATTGAAGGGCAACGATAGACATATGCATACTCATACGACAAAACATTTACCAAATAGCCAGTACTGTTACCATCCCATTTCGTTACGGAGTCTTGATGTCCATGTAGGTATCTAGTGGCTCTATAGGATTGAGAGGGTCCAGTCTCAGTCAACCAGCCCATACTGTAATATATACTTCGTTCCAACCATAGCCTCCTCTATACTCACAGAGCCGGTTCGACGACGGAGACATAGAGCTCCCGGTCACAGATTTAGAGCGCGAGGATCTGGTAGCACAGAACATTTCTCGGGGAATCTGCTACTGAGCGCACAGCTTCTGAGTGGCGATGACCCTAAACCACGTGCCCAAAGCTAAAACCGGTCGCTGCCCTAAACCAACGCCCTAAACACACTGTTCGCCCGTGAAAAACCGATGCAACTGGCTGCTGAGGTGGAGGCTACGGCGATTGTGGCCACCGAGGCCCATGGCGGAGTCTACGCCATCAGCGTGCTCAGCTCGTCGTCGCATTGTGAGCTGCGCAGCGATGAAGAACCCTTAGGGAAGAACTGACTGTTTTGTTTCGACGTCTGTTTACGGCGTTGTTTCAGAGGCCTCTATCCTAGGTCCCAACGTCTTCGACTTCGTCGTCTTTGAGACGTCTTCGTCGGGACGACGCGTCTCGACCAGCTAAGGACGTCCTCAGGACCATCTGCGTTGTTGTGTGCCCTATGGCGCATGGACCGCCGAAAACTCCAAGCAGAGGATACTGACCTTCTCGACGCTGTTCCCGTGTAGTCAATATCGGTAATCTGCAATCAATCAGGCCCGGCAGTTTGCCGCACAATTTTGAGCGCAAACGAAACAGACGAAACCGAAAGGGAGGAACGGGAAAGCGGTGCCGTTCTATTTACCCTCGCCAACAGGAGCAAAAAAAAAAAGAAAAGTATAGTATGTTTTGGCGTCTTGCCGCAGCGGGGCGCCCGTTACGTGACTCTCCTTCTCCTCTTATCCGTTGTTTGCCGCTCTACCTTTTCCCTTTCGGCGGCCGCGTCATGTGACTATCTCGCAGGCTTTGTCGGTGTGAGGAAGCTATGTTTCAACTTATCTGCAGGTGAAGCCAAAGCCAGAGAAGCGCGAGGTCAGCGCTTTTTGCGTTCCTGTCCCACTCGCGCGCTCGAGCAGAAGCACAAACGCACGGCGCTTTTGAGATTTGCCTTTGCTCGCACATAAGATTAAACAAAACAAAAAAATTGTGTGTGTGTGTGTATGTTCATACAGCCTAGAACTTAGTCTGCCTCGATGGGCAACTTGTCTCCAGCTGTAGATGATAAATTTATCCAGTGCAGTGTACAACCACTAGCCTGGGGTCTTTAACGTGCACCACGCAGTAGGGGTACATCGACCGCACGCCGGTACGATGCTCATCCAGATCGAAACGGGCAGGAGTGGGGATTGAGCCCAGGATCCCTGGGTTCTGCAGCGCAGGCTTTTGCTCCACGTGCTCCGAGCTGGTATGAGCCAGCCCACTCGGCCAGCGCAGAGCCGTATATAGAGTTCGGCCATTCATTGGGAGTATATAGAAGGCAAATGAGGACACGCCATGGGCAGAAAGTGGGCTGGACGTGTTCTAGGGCGTCTTCACAAGTCCGAATGCAGCCAGCCAGAAGCCCCGAATAATACCCTGGCGGTGGTCTGCGAGAAACGAAATTAATAAGTCCGTCCGAATAGCTCTCGGTGACTGAAAATATGGTGCACGTGATGTTTCAATCACGGTCATCCGAAATCATGGCTGATAATGCTGCAAGAGCGCGACTATCAGAACGATCGACATGCCAGTACGCCAGGCGCCGAAGGCCGGGAATCTGCCGTCCAAGCGGTCACACTTCTGTCCGAGCAAAGCAGAGTTCGAGCGGCACATTTGTTTCTTATCTTTTTGCAGGATTATGATAGAAACATCGCGTGCACCATATTTTCAACCCCGAAGAGTAACTACATTTAACCCTTACGCTCTTATTAAAATTGTTTTCTGCTATCACCGCTAGGGGATTCTTTTGGCTTCTGGTTGGCCAAGAGAGCATGCCAAGTTCTGTATCTGCGTCTGGTGCGGGCCCTGGTTCTGCCCGCTCCTGCTACTAGAGAGATTTAGTAGATCGTTCCGATGACTCCGATAACGATACCCGATACTCTGCCTCCGCCTTTGCGCTTACATATATAGTATCAGTAGAGAGTTTTAGTAGATCGTTCCGATGACTCCGATAACGATACCCGATACTCTGCCTCCGCCTTTGCGCTTACATATATAGTATCAGTAGAGAGTTTTAGTAGATCGTTCCGATGACTCCGATAACGATACCCGATACTCTGCCTCCGCCTTTGCGCTTACATATATAGTATCAGTAGAGAGTTTTAGTAGATCGTTCCGATGACTCCGATAACGATACCCGATACTCTGCCTCCGCCTTTGCGCTTACATATATAGTATCAGTAGAGAGTTTTAGTAGATCGTTCCGATGACTCCGATAACGATACCCGATACTCTGCCTCCGCCTTTGCGCTTACATATATAGTATCAGTAGAGAGTTAGCCATGCATGT
>JAZHYW010021699.1:0-13098 GCA_037355805.1 Ixodes ricinus
ATGATTACTGCTGCTGCTACCATTTCCTCTCATTCCATAAGTTTTTTCATTTAAACTGACAGCAGATACAGAAAATACTTTTTCGAAATCAGAGTAGGCGATATCTGTGACGGTGAAGCACTGAACTGCGGTGCGAGAGCCGATCCTGCTTAGGTTTGGAGGTCTGCTGTCCCTATGTTGACTCACAGTGTCAACATTCACGTCTCAATTTGCTGTTCTGCCTACAGGAACAGCATGTGTATCGCTCTTTAAAGTTGCAGCTGTACATAGGTGAAATGAGGCTGCTCATGGTATGATATGGAGTGGTAGTAGCTATCTATCTCAATTTGGGAGCTGTTTGCAAAGTGGGATGTTGACAGTGAGTGCCCATGTCGAAAGCAGTGACATACACACTAAAAATTTCAACACCCCTGTTCGTGTTAAAAGGGTGTTTTTCCGAGCTTACACCCTTCCTACACCATTTTTACATGATTTTTGAATATTCAAGCGTGTGCGGAAAGGCCTACACCCTTCGTACATCCTTTTTATACCCTGCGGCTACCGAAATCGTGTTAAGAGGGTGTTGCGGTGGTACACCCATGATTTCGGAGTTGTCAAACTCGGAAACCACCGAATTGCAGACATACGCTCCGACAGCAGAACAAGCAAAAGTCAAGAGGCAGTCCGCTCAATTTAGCGGATTTCGTGAAGTTCAAGTAAGCACAATGGGCAGCTGACATCCAAGCCAAGCAAACGCTCAAGTTGTTTTCAAGCCAGATGAATTTGCTGCGTAGTGTACAAGCTCCTTGGTTGTTTACGTGCAAGCGACCACGAAAATAGCATCGGTTACTCACGCACTTCTGCTCAAAATGGTGAGACCCCACGTTTTGGAACTATTGTTCGTTTCACCTTATGTGCGAGCGAAGTCGACGCTACAAGCGCGAGCATGCTGCATGTAACAGCGCCTGTAGTGCACGAGCGCACGTGCGAAGCCGGAACGCTCAGAGCGTTGGGCTCGCGCTTCTAGCTTTGACTTCGCTCGCACATAACGTGAAACAAAGTATAATTCAGTTGACAGTTCCCTCCGATGAAGCCACTGAAGCCACGGCGGTAATCTCTGTTCCCTTTCGAACGGGCGGAAGAAGAAAGACTATGGAGAATTTGGCAGCGAACGGGCGGAAACTCGATTACGTACAGCTTCCGTGTGCGTCCTAGACTTCTATTGCTTTCTGCAATGCCCAGCTCCTGCCCACTCGTAGGATTTTTTTCTCCAGGTCTCTCTCTAGTCGACGCTTTCCTTTCTCGATTGCGTTCGCGGCGTTCACCGTGGACTCGTGCGCTCGGCCGCAGCCGCCGCAGCCGAACCAGCTGGACGGCCTCCGGCGCGCTTACCGACAGCGTCGCCATAGCAACCACGCCGCGAGTGTTGTTGCCAGACAGAATTCACACGATTTTGTTTTTCTTTTCACTCACGTTGAGTTACAAGAAGTTAGGCGCGTATCATTATAATACATTATGATGTAAGAGGTTATTAAGGGATATATGTACCCACCTAAGACAAATGCAGGAAAAATATTATTGAGAAATAATATTGGCGTAATCTTTTCATATCTTTATTAAGACTAGCGGGGTCACTGGGCTAACCGATGCGCGAAAATGGAGGGCATATATACCGCTCGGGGCACTGCTCCGTTTGTATTAGTAGGATGTATGTATTATTGTTGTGTGTTGTCCGTGTCGTGATTGTATTCGCTTGTGTGTGTATGCATGTGCAGTGTTGTGTGTATGTCCATGGCGTGAGTGCTCATGTGGAGCGACAGGCAGTCGAAAGAAGTGCTATTTTTTTTCTTCAAATATTTGTAACTTTTATTTTCGTCGCTAGATGGGGGTTGTCGCCGCCAGTTTGAAAAGTGTGGCAGTTGGTGATCTATAACTATTAGAGGGCTGGATGCCATTAGTCCATCCGTCGCGTTATCAGCGCTGCTCATAGAGGCGCTGCTCCGATTTAATCCCGCTGGTTGCTGTGTGGCTGTGTCGCCGTGTTATGCTGCCCGATTGTAACGAAAGGAGGTTAGGCGGCTTGCCCAGTTCGTGTTCTAGGTGCTGAATACCGCTGTTCACGCACAAACGTCCATGAGTGGATAACACACGTAACAGGTGAGCACGGGCATTAGTTGATCGAAAGCCACACGGAGCGCGAGTGCGATACCTCCAAGCCGCTGTCGACAGAGGGTGTCTGAGCGATTCGTTGTCGCTCACGGAAAGTGGGCGTTGTGTTTAATAAAGCCAGCATGCCAGTGTTTGTAAAGCGATCCCTTCTTTATAAACGCATCTGATGCGATGAAAATGCGGTCCGCATTGAGCAGGCCGAGCGAGACTTCGGCGACAATCTCGGCTGTTCAGCCTCCAGCGGTTTCGGCCTTACTCGTATTACTTGCGGTGTTGGCGCTTTGACAGAGAGATGTTTGGAAAGTTTTTTGCGCCTACAGATGACACCAAACGAGCGTACGAGCCGTAAGCTCTCGCTCCGGCGAGAAGCCGCGTACGGCTCGCCAAGCCTTTTAATCGTATCGCCTGTCGCATACTGGTCGCCATATTGTTTTTAGGGTGTTAGCAGCTACACGATTTCCTTTACCTCCGTCGGCTAACACCCTTACACGAATAAAGGCCTTAGCCAGAGGACGAGCCATTTGCACGAATAAGGGTGTAAAAATTTTAAGTGTGTATGCACAAAAACACTGAATGTGCGTAGGGTACGTTGTTGGGCTAGTTGGTTCATCTTAGTTAACAATTAAAATAGCGCAAAAAAGACAAGGACAAGAAGTACACAGGACAAGCGCTGACTTTCAACTAGTTTTTACTCAGGAAAAGCAGGCATATATATACACACGACAGGCAAAGCAACACCACATAAAAGTTGACTAATTTTGTGCACGATCATTCAAAAACTGAAACTCATTACTATGAAGAACAATAGAAGTGTCGCTGACACAGGCCGTCCCACTTTTTTTGATAAAGAACGCTTCCAATAGCTCTCGAGCGACCGTCTCTCGGCTTCTACCCAGAATCTTTATCTGCTGAAATCGTGGAACGCAGCCACACGTGTTGCAATGAATGGGCAAATGCGAGCCGTATTTATTTTTTACTGAGCACGGGAGCACGCATTATCAAAAAACCCAAGAAACTGCTTTAATAAACGACGCGGATTAAGCCTCGAATGTGTTCTACAGCGGATGTTTTCTTTAGCTTAGATAATACTTCCCCGGTCGACTCCTGCATGCTATAAGATTGGCAATTGAGAACTTCTGGTGGCTGCAATCAAAGAGTGGACAAGCGTAATTATAGTTGGAGGCACGCACCAAGTTCTCTTAAAGTTCTCTTAAAGGGACTTTTGCACGGCTGTTGGGGATATTGATCACTATTAACTATTCAAGGTGTAAGAGCGGCGAAAACAACAAGGATTAAGACGAAGGTAGACAACACAAGGCATACTCGCAAATGTTGTTTATTTGGACAGAACATTTACAGTCGTCGAACAATTTTTCGGACTCGCAGGGGGACCCGGAAATCGTCCAAATAATCAAGCGGTCAGAAAATTTATTTCAGCCAAAATATCTCATTTCTGCGCATATTTTGCTGCGCACTGGCCACTTTTCACTTGCTGGATGTCAATTTTAAGTTGTCGTGCAACTTAAGCTTTATATTGTTCACTTTTCACTTGTTCGTTGATCTGTCTGATCACGGTGCTGGGCTTTGTCGGCCCCTTCGTTGGCACAAACAGAGAAAATTGAAGTTGGTGCTATTTGGCACTATTTGGAGAGAACGTTTAGTCCGCCGAGCTCGCTTCAATACTAAGCCTATTGACAAAAAACACTCGCGCTCAAGGACCACAAGAACGGCAGACGAACGCTCTTCTTGCGGTCGCACTTGAAAAATACTGACCACGAGAACAACTGGAAGAACCATAAGAATGGACAGAAGGAGGTCATGTTGACATAACAGAACCGTAAAACCAGACTATAGCCTCAACCCAGCTTGTTTATTGCGTAGGACATGGTATCGAAGCTACAGAACGAAATCAAAAAAACGAAAATGGCGATGACTAAGCTCGCGGCGCTATCGCGGCGGCTGTTTTGTAGCGTGAGCTACACTGGCCGAGGTTGAGCAGATTCGCGTGGCTCTCATAATGAGCCGTGCTCCGTGCTGCGCAAGCGCGAGGAGCAGTGACGTCACACGGCGCACAGCTGGCGGGGCGGAGCCGCCGTCTCCGCGGGCTCCGCCGCCACCTCGCGCGCCTCGCCGGTCTGCGCAAGCGCGAGGAGCAGTGACGTCACACGGCGCACAGCTGGCGGGGCAGAGCCGCCACCGCCGCGGGCTCCACCGCCACCGCGCGCGCCTCGCCGGTCTTCGCATTCCAGAGGAGTGACGTCATAGCCGCGGCAGGCGCCACTGGCGCCGCCGCGTGCCCAGCCGTGTGCCTCCGTTGCGCAGTAGCCAAGTCTGACGCTGCACCGGAGCTGCTTGATAACGCCTCTCATTGTGTGCGCATAAGCTCACGCTACGTATATCCTGGCATAGCCGAGCTAAGCCACCGCAATTTTTTTAGTTGTAAACTGAGGAAATCACGTAAATTGTGCCTGACATATATCGAGGAATAAGCTTTATGGTGTCCGAAATTACGGTAAATGTTATTGTAGTGTCGTGAAGCGACACTCCGCAGTTGCGTGTAGTTGTGGCGCCTTCCGCGAGATGGCACCACCAATCCGTATCTGTACAGCATTGCACGGGACTAGTAAAGTTCATTCTGTCTCTGGTCGGCACTCCGTCTGGTACTTGTCTGGGTTTCTCCCCTTCCTCGGCCGTCCGGCCCGGAACACAACAACTGGCGACGAGGATGAACTTCACGGGAATTGCGCCTCCGCCACCGTTCCTCGCCACGCCCGGCACGCCAGCTGTGCCATGGTCCCGCTGGTTACGACTCTTCGAGAACTTTCTGCTCGCCTCCGGCGCCAACGAGCTGCCACCGGCCCGTCGGCAAGCCCTGCTTTTGCACTGCCTGGGACCCGAAGGACAGCGCATTTTCGACGCGCTTCCGCAGCCGACGCCCAGCCCGCCAGCCGCCGCCGCAGCAGCCGACGAGGCAGGAAAGAGCAGCAAGCCAGACAAGCCAGACCCGTATGACGCCGCCCTCCTAACCCTAACACGTCACTTCGCTGCCCGCTGCAACGTCCGGGTGGAACGACAACGGTTCCGCGAGCGTCGTCAACTCTCCGGTGAACCAGCAGCGGACTTTGCCCTTGCGCTCCGCGAACTGTCAGCGTCCTGCAACTTCGCCGCTCAAGCCGACGAAAACATGTGCGACCAGTTCGTCGCCGGCGTCACGTGCCCGCGTCTGCGTGAGAGACTGCTCCTCGAAGGAGACACGCTGACTTTCGACCGCGCTGTAGAAATTGCGCAGCTTCGCGAGCAAGCTGCACGTGAGTCCGAAGCCCTCGCAAACCCTGTCCGTCGCGTCACGTCGCAAGCTCCACGGGGACGGAAGTCAACCAGACGCAACGGTCGAGGGAGCCGTCGTTCTGACAGCCGCTCACGCGGTTCGCCGTGCTCGCGCCCTGCACGCACGCCAGCGTCACGAAACGCCGGCAGCGTCGTTCCGTACTCCGGCTCCAACGGTCCCGCTGCATGTGGAAACTGCGGCACATCAACGTGCGACTCGTCTCGCTGTCCCGCCCGTGGCCGTACCTGCTTCGGATGCGGACGCCGCGGCCATTTCCAGCAAGTCTGTCGACGCACCCGTCTCAACCGAGGGAGAAGTTCAGCTCGAGTTCATGAAGTGGTGCCGGACGAGGATGCAGCGAGCGTCGTCAGCATTCTTTCCGTCCACACCGACAGGCGTACAGGAGTCTACGTTGACGTCCGAGTGACGCCCCTTGCGTCGACGTCGCCGCCGCGTGTCGTCACGTTCCTCATTGACACCGGCTCTGCTGTCTCCATTATCGGGAAGGAGCATTTCCGGAGCCTGTTCCAGAACAAGGTACCGCTGAGCAGCCCGCGAGTTACCCTACTGGACTTTTCACGGCAGAAGATTCCTGTGTGTGGTTCCTTCTGCGTACGTGTTGCACACAAGAAAGAAGAGGCCCTGCTGACCTTCTACCTCACGCCCAGTGGAACATCACTTCTAGGCCTCGACGCCGTAAAAGTTCTGGGTCTTCAGATTTTGGGCGCCGAACTTCGCTGTTTGTACACTACTGCAGAACCAACCACTGCCGCGCTTACCTCCACCCCTTCCAGTTGTCCTTCAGGCGCCGTGAAGCCGACCCTGGTTGCTTCAAGCCCTGGTCTACCAGCGCCCCTCTCGACCGAGTTTGGTCACCTTTTCTCGCCAGGTTTGGGACTTGAGAAGGGTGTGCAGCACAAGGTCAAGATCAAGCAGTCGGTTGTTCCAGTCGAGCTGAAGTTGAGGCGTCTACCGCTTGCCTTGCGGCAGCAAGTCACCGACGAGCTGAAGCGTCTCGAAGCTGCCGACATCATCGAAAGAATCAGTGCATCCGAATGGGTTTCCCCAGTCGTCATCGTCCGCAAGAAAGACGGCAGCATCCGTCTTTGCGTCGACCTCAGAGAACCCAACAAGGCAGTGGTCGTCGACAACTTTCCCTTGCCGCATACAGAAGAACTGCTGCACGCCCTCAGTGGAGCCCGCCACTTCTCCAAACTGGACCTGGCAGCTGCGTATCACCAAGTCCTGCTTCACCCAGACAGTAGAGACCTCACGGCATTTCTAACCCATGAGGGGCTCTTCCGTTTTAAGAGGATCTGCTTTGGACTTTCATCGGCCCCAGCTGCGTTCCAGCAGCTGATGACAAGGATTCTGCATGGCTGCAGTGGCGTCCTCTGCTACATAGACGATATAATCGTCTTCGGAAAGACTCTGCAAGAGCACACCGAGAACCTCCGCGAAGTTATTCGCCGGATCTCCAAGGCTGGACTCAAGCTCAATGACAAGTGCATCTTCAACGCATCTGAGCTCTCGTTTCTCGGACATCGTGTCAGCGTTGAAGGCATAGCACCCCTTCAGGCCAAGGTCGACGCGATCGCCCATGCAGCCGTCCCATCTGAGCCTGGCATGCTGCGCTCTTTCTTGGGCCTCGTTGAGTATTACGCCAGGTTCGTCCCCAGGTTGGCCGAGAAGGTAGAGCCGATGCGCCGACTACTACGTAAAGGTGTTCCTTTCGTCTGGGATGCCGCAGCGGACGCTAGCTTCGCAAGGGTGAAGAAACTCCTCGCCTCGCACCAAGTACTGAGCATGTTCGACCCAGCGCTCCCTGTCATCGTTGCCACGGATGCTTCTGCATATAGTCTGGGTGCCGTCCTGCAGCAGGTCGACGGGCCTCGTACTCGCACTGTTGCCTTCGCATCACGGACTTTGACCGCAGCCGAACGGAAGTACTCGGCTGGTGAGCGAGAGGCCTTGGCCTGTTTGTGGGCCTGTGAGAGGTGGCACACATACTTGTGGGGACGGCCCTTCACTCTTCTCACGGATCACCAAGCCTTAGTGGCCCTGCTCTCTGCACGAAGCACGGGACAGCGTTCTCTTCGCATCGCACGGTGGACAGCACGGTTGCTCTGCTACAACTTCAAGGTCGAGTACCGTCGCGGCTCCGACAACAAAGTGGCAGATGCCCTGTCTCGACTACCTGCGCCAGGCACTGAAGGTGAAGAACAGGCCGAAGAAGAGGTTGTGTCCTTGGGGACATCAGTTGTACATCGGGAAGACCTGCAACGCGCCACAGAGGAGGATGGTACGTTACAAAACGTCATGCACTGTGTCCAGACGGCATGGCCTGCTCGGAAGAACCTGACGACAGACCTGGTTCCATACTATGAGGTCCGCAGCGAGTTGTCTGTGGTCGACGGTCTGCTTCTGCGCTCAGAACGCTTCGTAATCCCGGCCAAGCTAACGGCGATGCTCATCCAGAATGCGCACGAGTCCCACCCTGGGATTGTAAAGACAAAGAGGCGCCTTCGAGAGAAGTTCTGGTGGCCTGGACTAGACAAGCAAGTCGAAGGCACCATTCGCAGTTGTACAATCTGCCAGTCTGCTGACAAGAGTGTCAAGACAGCGCCAACACCGCTCCAGCCAGTGCCACTGCCCAAAAGACCTTGGAGCAAAGTTGCCATCGACATTGTCGGCCCCTTCGAGCAAGCACCAGCGAACTATCGGTTCGCCATCTCAGTTGTGGACTATTACTCAAAGTGGCCGGAGGTCGCCTTCTGCAGCGACATCACATCGCAGACAGTCATGAATATCCTGTCTACTGTTTTCGCACGAGAAGGCTACCCGACAGAGATTGTCTCCGACGATGGCCGACACTTCACATCAAGAGAGTTTGAGACGTTCCTCGAAGCAAGAGGAATAAAGCACTCGTTCTCCTCCGTCTACCACCCCCAGGCAAACGGCCTGGTGGAGAGGTTCAACAGGGTGCTCAGGTCGTATATCCAGTTGGCGATGCTGGAACAGCGTCCTCTCAAGCCAACAGTCGTTGAGTATCTGGGAATCTACAGGGCTACACCACACTCCACCACCGGGTTGGCTCCTGCTGTGCTGCTCCACGGACGCCCCATGAGGACAGCACTTGACGTCGTTGGCCTTCCGACTGCAGAGTTCTGCACCAACCCTGCCCGGGAGATGCGTCGCCTTCGCAAGAGGGTGAGAGATCAACAAGCCAAGAGTAAGGCGTATGCCGACCGGCGTCGAGCTGCTAAGGCCCCGAGCTTCCAGGTGGGTCACTATGTGAGAGTGCGAAGACAAGTTCATGGCTCAAAGGGTACCCCCACTTTCGGACCACCGCTGAAGGTCCTCAAGCGCTTTGGGCGTTGGTCGTTTCATCTAGAAGATGGACGGACGCGGAATGGCTCGAAGTTATCTGCAGTGCCCAGAGAGTCATGGCCGAACCAAGACTCTCTGCAGAGTTCTCCTTGGTATGACAACACCGAGTTGCCTGGGACGTCTGAATCGATTCCCACCACGTTACCAGTGGACACACCCCCTCAGTCACCGGTCAGCGCGCAACCAGAGCTTCAATCGCCACAGGTGGAACGGAGTTCACCGGTGCATGTCCAAGAAAGTGACGGAGAACGCGTGCTGCGACGATCTTCTAGAAAGCGACGCGCACCACAACGTCTTCTGGACTATGTTTAGTGACTGTTTCTTCCTTGCAGAGTGTGACTGCTTGTGTTTTGCAGAAAGTGACTGCTTGAGATTTTCAGACAGTGACTGCTCGTGTTTTGCAGAATGTGACTGCTCGTGCTTGGCAGACAGTGACTGTTTTTTGTGTACAGACAGGACTGCTTTAAAATAAGTTAATGTGCAAGCAGCACGTCGTCATAGTCATAAGGGGGAGTGGATGTAGTGTCGTGAAGCGACACACCGCGGTTACGTGTAGTTGTGGCGCCTTCCGCGAGATGGCACCACCACTCCGTATCTGTACAGCATTGCACGGGACTAGTAAAGTTCATTCTGTCTCTGGTCGGCACTCCGTCTGGTACTTGTCTGGGTTTCTCCCCTTCCGCGGCCGTCCGGCCCGGAACACAACAGTTATACATTAACTCTACTGGGTAAGTGACGGTTTGGCAAAACGTCCGAATAATCGGATGTGTCCGAAAAATCGGCGTCCGTCGACGACTGTACTATATAGGCCCCATCAGTCAGCCTAATCATCATCACTTTGCTCAAAGCATTTTTGTTTAATAGGGCGGTTGATGCCTCATTTACACACTCGTTTCCTTTTGCCCGAATTTCGTTTGCCTGATGCAGTTCTCTGCTTGTCTTGTCATTGTATCTAGCATGAATTTTAACATCATGCAACACCGCGGAACGGGGGCATCTATTGCAGCGAATGGCGAGGTGGCCAGACGTGCTATCTCGCGTGGCAGCCGCGTGCTCACGGGCACGGTCATTCACATACCTTCCCGTCTGGCCAATATGCACTGCTCCTCACAATAGCGGTATATCTGATACACGACGCCCAAGGCACACTTAGCAAATTTATAATTGTGATTTATGCTGCAAGGCTCAGACGGCTGTTCAGAGCTGTTGATTCTGTGGCAGAGCCGAGCCACCTTATTGGGTGCCGAGAACATCACAGGAAAGAGGTGGCGCTGACCGACTTTCCTTAATCGTGTGACACTGAGTGTGAGTATGGTATCACAGCTGGTCTTACAATGGGCCTCTCACGAGTGGGTTTGTTTATGCCTCTAAACGTTTTTAACAGGCTTTTGGCAACTTGAATTAGACAGATCTGTGTGTAGCCTGCTTCTTTCTGTAGTTTGCCATGCTTTAGAGGTGTGTCACAGCCAATGTGCTTGTCATCTTGAGGGAACACTTGCGTGACTGTTTGGCATATTTAAATTCATTGTCGGGCTCTCTTCATGGTTCACTTATCTACCACCAGCATGCCAAGGCCGTCCATGCATGCATGGACATTATTCTAAAAGGGATTCAGTTCGATGTGGCCACTATGATTATGAATGCGATAACCCCTTTCTGCCGAGAGCGACTCGTTCCCCTCTCACGTTCATCCGGAGAAAGTGGAGCTGGAAATCGAAAAAGAACCCTATGACTTCTAGTATATTTTTAGTGCATTTAAGTATACTTTTGATGTAGTTCCTCTGTACATTAGTGTGGGGTACGTTTCGACGCCGTCTGCCAACTGAGGTGTTCATACAAACGGTATATGTTCAATTTGCAATTAGTAAACTAAAACATGCGTAATATACCTTTCTGAAGTGCTTCATGCAAGTACAAAATTTGTGCATTTTAGCGCTTTGTTTTTTACCGAGCGTAGCAGAAGTATCCTTTATTGTCAAATAAAAATACTATGACGCAGTAAGCCTATGCGACACCACTTCTTATCACCTTCCTAAAAAAAAGAGTGAAAAAAAGCTGAACAAGGCAGGTTTTTTATCCGACTCAAAAATTATCTCCTTTATTTTCTTTTATGGCAGAAATCAGGAAGTCGTTTGAAATTGAATCGAGTGTAGCTTTTCTTACAGTTCGGCAGTAATCATTTCGCTGTCGCTCGCTGCAGTGTACGTCCTTCAACTGGTATTGCGCGTTACGAAATGAAACCATTTGCGAGCTGCCTGTCTTTTGTATCGTTTTGTGTGTGTGTGTGTCTTTTGTGTGCGTGTGTTTGTAATTGAAAGTGAGTACAAAAAAGGGTGTATTACACGTGACGCCAGAACGCGTGTGTTCTACGGTGTTTCGGTCACAAAAAATCAGCAGAACCCATCCTTTGGGAATGATTATCTACGTTAATGCGAATAGCATCAAACGGTGCGGAGTTACGCGCGTTCGTCAGGTGGCCGGCACACTCTAGATACGCCAGCCCACTCTTGAGGCGATTCTAAATTTGTTGACACTTTCACAGCCCTGCGCATGATCTCCGCAGCCCAGCACGTGCGTTTGTGTCACTTAGGAAGGCGAGCAAAGCACGCGCCATACGCACAAACACTCAAAATGGTATCGACCAGACTTTCTGGCGTCTCAGCTACTTCGTTTCATCTTGGGTCCAGACGCAGCCGATGCTACAAGCACGAGCGTGTGGCCCTGAACGGTGCCTGTACTGCACGAGCGCGCGTGCTTGGCAGGGACACTGGAAGCCCGGAGCTCGCGCTTGTAGCATCGGCTGCGTCTGGACCCAAGCTGAAACAAAGTATAGTCTCAACCAACGGTACTCTAAACGGTTGTTTATATCTTTACCATAGGACGCGCCTTACAGCGCTGTCACAGCTACCGGTGCGCGCGCGTTCCATGCACGAGGGCTCATTCCGCTCTTGTGAGGGTGAGCACGGCCGCTACATCACCCTCTCCCGAGCGCGGGAGAGGGTGAGCTAGGGGCAGTGCTAAGCCTCACGAGAGCGGAATGAGCCCTCGTGCATGAACGCGCGCGATGGTAAAGATATAAACAGGTGTTTAGAGTGCCTTGAATGACTGCCTTCATAGCTCTGTGGTTAGCGCGTCTGCCTGCTGATCAAAGGGTCAACGGTTCGAATCCCGCCGGCGCCGGTCTTTTTTATTTATTTATCGACCCGCGGCGTAAGAGGTTAGATAGCCAGATAGATAGATATATAGATAGATAGATAGATAGATACATAGACGAAAAGTGCGTGAAGTATCCAAAGAATGCTATTCGCATTAAAATCAGCAGAACCCATCCTTTGGGAATGATTATCTACGTTAATGCGAATAGCATCAAACGGTGCGGAGTTATGCGCGTTCGTCAGGTGGCCGGCACACTCTAGATACGCCAGCCCACTCCTTGAGGCGATTCTAAATTTGTTGACACTTTCACAGCCCTGCGCACGATCTCCGCAGCCCAGCACGTGCGTTTGTGTCACTTAGGAAGGCGAGCAAAGCACGCGCCATACGCACAAACACTCAAAATGGTACCGACCAGACTTTCTGGCGTCTCAGCTAGTCTCAACCAACGGTACTCTAAACGGTTGTTTATATCTTTACCATAGGACGCGCTTTACAGCGCTGTCACAGCTACCGGTGCGCGCGCGTTCCATGCACGAGGGCTCATTCCGCTCTCGTGCTAAGCCTCACGAGAGCGGAATGAGCCCTCGTGCATGGAACGCGCGCGATGGTAAAGATATAAACAAGTTTTTAGAGTGCTTTGAATGACTGCCTTCATAGCTCTGTGGTTAGCGCGTCTGCCTGCTGATCAAAGGGTCAACAGTTCGAATCCCGCCGGCGCCGGTCTTTTTTATTTATTTATCGACCCGCGGCGTAAGAGGTTAGATAGCCAGATAGATAGATAGATAGATAGATACATAGACGAAAAGTGCGTGAAGTATCCAAAGAATGCTATTCGCATTAAAAATGGTTTCACCTGTTTGGCCGCATCATATTACCTCGCGTGTGTGGCGCGAGTTGCCAACGCGGGCCTGCCGCGCGCAAAAACGGGGATTGAACTCCCGCTGGGCCCGGATCCTTTTCTTTTATTCTGTATGCTCTTCTCGAAACCTCCAGCCCACTGTCGGCTCTCGTCAAGCGGCGTTCGGGCTCGGAACACTTGGAAACGTACCGCGTGTGTATACAATCAACGGTAGCGC